>JAUTBT010025766.1:0-19896 GCA_032361225.1 Lepetodrilus schrolli
TACATATGCATGCAAGCCATGATGTGAGTGAACAAATCTTGAAAGTGGCTTTAAACCCCAAATCAACCAACCAAATCGAAAGCTGCTGGTCTTTCATAAAAACTCCTGGTCCTGAAACAGCTTATACTGTAATAAGGTTATTATGCAGGTTGGAAAAGAGGGGGGCGGGTGGTAGTGCAGTGGTAGAACATTGACTTCAGAGTCAACGGTTCCAGGTTCAAATCCCACCCCGGGGGCCCAGCATCAATGTTCACGAAAATTACCTTCATTGCCCTTCAGAGGATCTGTCAGTAAGGCCATAGTTATTTGATTCCCTAGTTTATGGATCCGCCAACCCGATTTTTCCACTTTGGAAAATAAAAATAATTATTTTTATTATATTCTGCCAACAGCGTAAAAGCATTTAGAAAATTATAATAATAAATGGTGATGGAACAAGTCGTATAAAGTTATAACTATCATTGGACGAACACAGTCCGCCAGGCAACTTGATTGTTTACTGGTAAATATGCATAACAAAAGTCTAATTTATAACAAGTAATTCTTTGAAAATAATTGTGCATTCAAATCTGAACAATTTATGTGTACTAGTTTTTATAACAATATTGATAGCTATATTGATCAATTATATTTATTTTCTGCCCGGCAACCATTCATAATCTCCAATTATTATTATTTGTATTTTGGACCGCCTGGGCCAAAATTAAAATACACACAGAAAAATCTGTAAACCAGGGAATCAAATAACTATGACCTAAGGGACCAACATATTTTTCGAATACTGGCTAAGACGGTTATTAATTGTAAATTTTATTCCACGATCTTTGTCCTCAGGATGAAGGACCTGGAGCAGTTCTTGGAACACACGCGGGGGAAGTTCGTCGGGTTCCAGGTGAAGAACGACCACAGCTCTTTGGCAGGCCTACCACAGCCTATACACGAGGGTGTCAAAGTCCTTAAACAGGTGTGTGACCACTGCACTGAACATATACTGCCCAGGGAGTTGAGAAGGAAATGAGCGCACACTGATCCATGATCAGGGCAGTAATGTAGCACTATGAGTACAGTTTCAAGTGTGGATTTGGTGCAATATAAATGCGCATTTATTATTAGTCTACAAAATGGCAACACGACCACATATCCATATTTTGCTTGGTTTGTCAGTATGGTGCTCAAGAGTTTTAATTGTGAACTTGCAAGTAACGATATGAGTGAAATAATCTGGAAAGCAGCTCTAAAATCCCATCGTAACATTTTTAAATATCTCCATTTATCCAATGCAAAATCATCTCAATGGAGGTTCTAGCATTGTAACGTGGATTTTGATTGGTCCAATTGATTATAGATAGTGTTTTCTACCAACTGTTTAAATCATTCAAGAATTAATTTCTGGTGTTCGCACCCAGGCAATACGTTACTGACCAATGCTCTTTTGTTCTTCATTTCAGCATTTGTATATATCATTATCTGAGCTCCAAATAAAACGTGAAGAAGAAATCGCAAAAAATCCTTTATCAAAGGTAAGACTTCACAAAATCTAAAAAAAATATCTGTTGGTCAGAAGGAACAGGAGCTTTGAAAGCTTGTCCTTCACCAAAACATCCTTAGTATGTCAGTACCAGCCGATGCTCACAGGTTTACTGCAACATTCAGCGCTACGGATGTTGCAGGTTTCTTCCTGCCCTAAACTGACAAGCCGTGATATAAGTGAAAGAATCTTGAAAGCGGTTCTAAACCCCAAAATATTATAAAATCCTTCACGAAGACTTCCGTTATTTTGCTGATCGGAAGATCTCCTAGCCCAAAGGACGGTCAATAACAAAAAACTCCTGGTCCTTGAATCATTCAGTGAATCTGTCGTACTTCTACATTGTTGTTGCCATTGTTGTCACCTGGTTTCGTTTTGACGGATATCAATGATTAAATATTATTAACATCTAGAAATTATGTCTATTGGTGTTGTTCTTATTATGCTATTCTTTGTGTATTTCAGCCCGAGTGTGATATTCCATCATGCGCTTCTGAAGTCCTTTACCAAGCTATGTTGCCAAATCTCCCTCAGTACATGGTCAGTATAATATATCTGAACTCAAGTTCAAGAAAAATTATATTTTATCATCTATATTTACATAGATGATAGGGGTGTGTTGTAGATCATCACGGTTTTGAAACCCGAGCTGCAACCCACCCTGCATCAATGTTATATTTCCAACGTGATCATGATGGGAGGCATTGTCTGTACTGTCCTGTTGCAGTTGTCATCCTTGGTTCATCAGTAAATCAAGTTACAACTTGATGGCATTTGATACTACAACTCGATAATCGTCGCGTATGGGTGAAAGATTCCCACTGTGACGTAAAACAATAACACTCACTCACTTACTCACTCACTCACTCATTCTCTCATCAATACCAGGCCCCAAGATTAAGGAAGTGTTTGAGTACAATGTCATGCTCAAGCTCAAATTTTATTTGGGGATTTATGAACAAAACTGAGTTTATCATAAAATCGTACTCAAAGTTTCGTAATCTATTGGCAGGTTCACTACAATTTTACAGCCTACAGGTGTGGTAGGTGTCCCTCTGGTAATACACCCTACAGGTGTGGTAGATGTCCCACTGCTGTAAAATGGCAGGCTACATATGGGCAAAATAATATTGAAAAATGCATATAATTAAACAACTCAAAAAAATGAATTCACGTTTAATTTGTAATTTTCAGATCGCGTTGTTGAAGTTGCTATTGGCAGCTGCTCCTACCTCCAAGGCCAAGACGGAATCGATCAACATCTTGGCTGACGTATTGCCTGAGGAGATGCCGTGAGTAGCTCAAGTTTCAGTCAATTGATCAAGCAGCAGGTTATAGCACAGTGGGAGATCGTTTTAATTCAAAGGTCCCAGGTTTGATCCTGTCCTTGGAACTCGACATCATTGTCTACAAAAGTTACCTTTCTGTCATTTTCATTTTATGTACTGTAATTACCATAATAATTCAAACCCTCTAATAGTTCAAACACCTAAATTAATACCCCAAAATATTTTTTTTCAACCCTAAAAATATGAACATGACCATAATTTTCAAATTGTAATTTTCAAATTATGCGAACACCAATCATTTTTCAAAGAATTATTATAAAATAAAAAAATTTAAATCCTACATTTATTTGGTTAACTTTCTCCATGCTGGAGGCAACCAGACATGTCCATCAGAGAGAGCGTCATCTCCCCCAGGGAAGGGTAGAACTCGGAGCTATACATCCCCATATACTACCCTTCCAACAATCCAGCTGGCAAATAGTACACTAGTGGCATAGAGAGTTGTCTTCCCATGTATATAATTTTAAACCAACCAATCAAAACACGTGTTATTAACAGTTACAGTATATAACAACATCCCAAATGAAAATCTGCCACCGACAGTGCTCGATGCCATTGTTGATCTCGCTTTGCCACAAAAATCAGGGCTTTGATGGCAAGGGATCGTAGCGAGGAAGCAAATTAGATCACGTGACGTAGGCAAGATAGGAGAGGGTTAATGGAGACGTTGAATGCCATGTTACAGCACCACAGTACTTCAGTCGATGAAGTTAGGCATAGACGTGAACCGCCACAAGGAAATCCTGGTCAAAGCTATATCTGGGCTGCTGCTCTTACTACTCAAACACTTCAAGCTGAATCATGTATATCAGGTAAGTACATTCCAACGGATATTCGTCACGTATGGGTGAAAGATTCCCTCTGTGACGTAAAACAATTAATTTCTTTATTCTGCCTCAAGCTTAAATATTTGATGTTTTCATTTTATTAATTTTTCTTTAAAGATGTAAACCATTCTAAGCAGAAATGTTCTGTCTGCTAGCACTACTTTATGCTACCTCAATCTTAAATATTTCATTTTTATAGGTTTTTTATAAATTTTCTTTAAAAAATGTAAATATGTGATTTGGTTTTGAGAGGAATGTCACTAATCTTCCCACCCTTGCATGACATTATTTTATGTTACAATAGAAATTATTTGGTGCGGGTGGTAGCGCAGTGATAGAACGTTGGACTTTGGAGCCAAATGTTCCAGGTTTAAATCCCGCTCTGGAGGCCCGGCATCAATGTTCACAAAAGTTACATTTCTGATATGATATTGATAGGATACGATGTCTGTAGAGTGGCAATGCAGTTATCATCCTTGGTCTTGTCAGTACCAGCTGGCACTCGCAGGTTTACTGCAACATTCAGCCCTACAGATGTTGCGAGTTTCTGACAAGTCGTGATATAAGTGAAAGAATCTTGAAAGCGACTCTAAACCCCAATTCAAACAAAAACCAAAAAAATATACGTGACACTCATTAGACACATATCCAATTTCACGTACGAGTTAAGGCGACCAGTAACCATAACAATAATGAGAAAATTGCTTTGAGAAAACTTACACACGATTTTTATCGTTTCCGTTCCTGGCGTGACCTCGCCTTTAATCTTTCAGATTATCCTAAAATTATTATAAAATCATAAAATATCGAATCATGAAAATCAATGTGACATATTGAATGACATTTATCCATTGATTTGTCATCGCTAATGAGTGATAGATTCCAGCAGCGACATTAAACTCATAATCACTCACTCCATTGATCTGTGTATTATGTTTCAGTTTGAGTTCATGAGTCAACACCTCGTATTTGCCAACTGTATCCCGCTGGTGCTCAAGTTCTTCAACCAAAACATTCTGTCCTACGTCAGTGCCAAAAACAGGTAATACTGGCCCCCCCGAGATTACAAAACTCTTTTGAGTACGATTTCATGCTCAAGCTTATATTTTATATGGGGATTTGTGGAAAAAATCTTGACTTGAATATGAGTTTGTACTCGAAACGGTTTCGTAATCCCTGGCCCAGATTTTAAAAACTGAAACAATTTGTGGTTTGTAGTGTTATGTGTTTTGTCGCAATTTAAAAATTGTCGGCCTCCCAATGATGGTATAATTTGGGTGGGTCGGTAACCATTGTTAGTATCCTTTGGCCCAAGATTGAAAAGAAAATTGTACTAAAAAATGTTTCATAATCTCGGGTCCCGATCTTTTGTATTTTTTGTGGTATTTTGTTGTTGTTGTTGGTATTTTCTTTTGGGTATTGTTCTTTTTTGATATTTTCTTTTTGGTATATAGACTATTTTGGGGGGGTATTTTTTTTTTTTACGATTGTTTAAAAAAAAATACATTTCCGTCATATTTCAGTATTCCTGCCCTGGATTTCCCAAACTGCGTCATCGGAGACCAGCCGGAACTGACCGCGGAGAACATTGTGAGTAATCCGCGACACTAGCCGCCAAACTTGCACTTCTGTACACCAATCATTATTTACGAGTTTTGAGTGACCGCTTTTAGCTCTCAATATTCCCATCTTGCGTTCACTTTTACTTCCTCCAGCTTGTTCACATCACAGCATAGCACCCCCTGGAGTTAACTAGCAATGGGTAGACATATACCGTAGTGAGGTTTGGATTCGTAGTGTTGTGGGAGAAATAGAAATACTAGCAGATCATGTGTAATGGTTGATATGAATGAGATTATGCGACAAGAATGTCGTCAATTTGGGGCGAGAAATTCCTTTCGCAATGTTAAGCAACAAATTAAGCGTGACATGTGTGGCGTAGTTTCATAGTACACAACACAGAAGCCACATTGGGAAATATGCAATGTTTTGAAGTTATTGTTGGTCAATCGAGGAATTTGTTCATTGTGAATTAACCATGGGCAACGATAATAATATTTCTAGCAGATGGGTGGAATATTTCCGCTCCTGCGTAAATCATTAATTCATAAAATCATAGACAAGAGAAATGTATCACATATTGCCTTGTGAGTCCATCAGTGTCTTACAAACCTGCACGTGTAGTTGATTTAGTCAAAGTAAATAACACTACGTCCTAACCGCATTCATATCGCATCAGTATGTATGGTCGAATGTTCAAAAACGGACATTTTTACCATTTTTTTTATTTTATGTATAAGTAATTACTGATGCATGATTCATATATATTTGTCAAATCATGTACATGTGGGTTTTCTCACAGGTTTTTGTTGATGATATTTTATCATAAAAACGATATCTCCAGGAAAATTATTTTAGAGACAAAATCATATCTGCCTAGGATGGTAGAAAAGAAATTCAGAAACATGTCCATAACTATTTAGGACAGAGTTTTAAATTTTGACTAATTTTTATTATTTTTGATATTTGTTCAAAATAAATTTTTGGACAAATATTAATATCAGCTTGTCATGCTTACATGTTTATTTTCCCCTTTGGATCAACAACCCTTCTCCCCGGTTATGTTAGTTTTGGATGTGAATGTGTTGACTAAAGTTGAGCTTCACTCCTTGTAGTTTACAGCAGACGAATCACAGGTGAGCATGCATTCTTCCCTCCATCTTTCTTTCTCTCCCTCATTCATTCCTTCTTTTACTCCTTGCTTCCAATATTTATGCAGTCAGGGGAAATCCATTTTAATACCATTATAATGTCATAGAACTGCCAATAATAATCTTAATATTACAATTACAACGATGAAATGAAATATAGTGAGGCTTTTAACCTTGTCGCTGCTGGATTAAATTAGCGTGACGTTCCGTTGACTGCTGAATAAAATCAGCTGGAATTACGTCATTACCTGGGGGTAACGTTCAAGACAGCTATGCTCCGAGAATATTGATCATATGTTTCCATTGTAAATATCACATGTTCAGGTATAAATGTGCAAAATAATATCATTTTTAATGCAACTATAAGTGAGATACGATCAATGTAATTAAAAAGTTAGGTTTTTTTGTGTTTTTTTGCACTTTGTGAATTGATGCATGCGTTGAACTTCGCGACCCAGAAATGTCAGATTTTGGTCGACAGAACAATGAACAAGCAAAAATATTTGAGTCTATTATCGTGTTTAATCTTAGCATTGTACTCTGCGAGTTGGCTGAGAAATCATTAAATCAAAACAGACTCGCTAATTAAATTTCCATTCTACGTAAAAGTTATCATAACTCGGGGTCATACAAATATGCAGATTTCTAATTCATATGAGCAATATTCACAGAGCATAGCTGTCTTAAACATTACCCCCAGGTGATGACGTAATTCCAGCTGATTTTATTCAGCAGGCAATGTAACAAGACACGGACAAGGTTAATTTGGTTGTTTCTAATTATATGAGCATACATTTTACATTTTTGTATTTTTGTAATAATTCAAACAGCTACAAAAAAATTCTCCTGTTCAAATTATTAGAGTAATTACGGTATGTCTTGGGTTTAAATTGCAAAGAATTTTACACAAATATTCTATATATTCATCTTCGTAAGCAATGCAGTGTAGCTGTTACAATGACAACAAGATTACTTATTAGAAAAATAGCAAAAGTTGGTTATTATTTTCTTTTTTAAAATTTTTCATGGGTTCTTCTCACCACTATATTTTATGCAGTTCATTTCAGAATTCAAAAATATTATTCTGCATCTTGTACAATTTGTTATGCTACTGTTGTTTGATATTAATTTATTATATATTTGAATGACGTTTTATCCAATTGAAAACTTACATTTCTATAATTAACGAATATGTGAATTTAATTTGATTAATATTTCATAATAATGGTGGGATATTTAGTGATGTTATTTCAACATTCTGATAATGGTATGGCAAGACTATGTCCGGTTATTTTGAGACTATTTGTATATGACCTTGCTGTTTGACAGTCTGATATTGGTGGAACATTTCCGATACGATACGTATTGCGATGCAGCTGACAAATACACAATGCATATTGCAATACACATATAAAATCTTTAGCTAGAAATAATTACTTCTTGTATTTGATTTCTATTCTAACTTCATTTACCAGTACATATCAATGGAAAAACAGGATCAGTTGCCAAATCCAAACAGCTATGTTCTACTGTAGTTTAGAAGAAAAATTACTAAGCTTTAACCGTCTCCTTGCTGGATTAGGCACAGCTCTTTAGGGCATCTCTGGTTGCCTCTGGCAGGGAGAGGGTTAAATATCATAGTTTTGCAATAAAGAGTATCAGGAGGGCAAGCCATGATATAAATGAAAGAATCTTGAAAGCGTTCTAAAGCTCAATGCAAAAACAATAATAATAATAATGGCATTTTGATCTCCAGCATTTAATTTATTGTGGATATTTGTTCTGCGATCAAAGGGAGATAAACCGTGCACAGCGATCTTGCAATTTGGGGTGAAATAGTACTTGGTTCACTCTGAAAATTCTCAAAAACACTTTTTGTTCCAGTTCTGTCATATTGGTTATTGTTATTTTTATATTTAAGACTTGTATGCCCTAACTCCCATGTATTTAATCCTGTTTAAGCGTACAACGTTCACGTGCAACTTACTCAGTAATAAGTAATGTGGGTCTCCTACAAGATGAGCGTGTGTATTATTTATATTTTTGTATCACCTCCGAAGACTTGCTAGTGTAGGTTTATTTTGATCATCGATTTGTTTTTCGTTTTATAAATGCCTGATACTAATTTAGTTGGTGCCATCTTGATTCTGATTTTGTAATTCTAATTTGCTAGCATGTGCACATGGCACAGCTTTGACTCCGAGTCGGCCATCATCATCATTATCATCTGTAGCATCATCATTGTTTTGAACAGTAATTCACTCACTCACTCACGTCATAGCATGATTTAATACTACAACTGCCATTTTCATAATAACAAAAATCTGGTTTAGAACATCAGTTTATAGGATGGATGTTCTGCAACTGCTAGAATGCAGGTAGATTGTTATCCTAGCTGGTGTTATCCAGGTGAATGGTACACTAAATTGTCTAACCCGCATGAAGCAGAATGGAATGCTATATTCCTAACAACTGCTATCGTGCAGGAGAATGATAGACTATATTCCTAACAACTGCTGCCATGTGTTGTAGGTGAATGGTAGACTATATACCTAACAACTGTTGTCATGCAGGAGAACAATAGACTGCTGTTATGTGTTGCAGAAAAGTTGACTATGCAGGAGAATGGTAGACTAACAACTGCTGCAATGCAGGAGAACGATAGACCGTATTCCTAACAACTTCTGTTGTGTATTGCAGGAGAATGGAGACAGCCAGCCGTTCTGCTGGAGGAACCTCTTCTCGTGCATTAATCTGCTGCGGATCCTGAACAAACTGACCAAGTGGAAGCATTCACGGACCATGGTGAGTGGTAGGGCAGGTGTTAGCGGAATGGTAGAATGTTTGGACTGTGTTTCTGACGTGATATTGATAGGATACGCTTTCTTTACCATGGCAATGCAGTTATCATTCTTGGTCTGTCAGTACCAGCTGGTGTTTGTAGGTTTACTGCAATATTCAGTGCTACGGATGTTGCAGGTTTCCTCCTACCCTAAACCTGACAAGCCGTGATATAAGTGAAAGAATCTTTTTAAAATAAATACATTTTAAAATGGTGAATAGTGTGGCACCACATCCCATAGGGACTGGAACCATCACAGTTTAGAATTGTATTGTAAATCAAGATTATGTCAGAGTCACCAGAGTGAGAATTCCCAATGTTTTGAAGATTGCCCATTCTGTATCTGGCCCAGAGATTACGAACGGTTTTTAGTGTGATTTCATGCTTGTCTCTCATCGCGTATTTGTGAAGGACTCCCACTTCAACGTAAACAATAACTCACTCACTCGTGCTTCTTAAATTTTGCATGAGGAATTGTGAACAAAGCCTTCAAGTTGAGGATAACAAGTATCGTAATGTTTTGGTATATTTGCCCTGTATATGGCTTGGGGCTCGCAGCCCATTCTTATTTTCCGCTGAAATCACAGTTCTATGTTGCCATGCCTGGCATAAAATCGTGTGTGCGTGGTCCGCAGATGCTGGTGGTGTTCAAGTCGGCGCCGATACTGAAAAGAGCGCTGAAGGTGAAGCACGCCATGATGCAGCTGTACATCCTGAAGCTGTTGAAGATGCAGACCAAGTACCTGGGCCGACAGTGGAGGAAGAGCAACATGAAGACTATGTCCGCCATCTACCAGAAGGTCCGCCACAGACTCGGCGATGACTGGGCATACGGAAACGGTAAGATCTTCCGCGGAAATCCGCAGTTTTGGAAGCAGTAAGATATTCTGCAGAAATCTGCCACAAAAATCTGCAGTTTTGGAAACGTTAAAATCTTCTGCAGAAATCTGGTACAATAATCTGCAGTTCTAGAAATGGTAAGATCGTCCATGGAAACCTGCAGTTTTGGAAACAGTAAGACTTTCTTCAGAATTCTGCCACGGAAATCCAGTTTTCAACAGCATAACAAGCAGTACTTTTAATGTACAAAGGCTGAAGAATGAAATGTAACAGCTAAACTAATTTTTAATGGGACAGTAGCATGTTATTCTATCCTAGACCCCAAGATTAAGAAACTTTTTGAGTATGATTTCACACTCAAGCTCAAAATTTATATGGAAATTTGTGAACAGAACTTTTGAGCTTGAGCATGATATCGTACTCAAAAGGTTTCCTAACCTGGGGGCCAGGCCTGGGTTATGTTTCATATGTAACCTTTCTCTCTCTCTCTCTCCATTTTCAGACATGGACGCCCGACCGTGGGACTTCCAGGCAGAAGAGTGCGCGTTGCGGGCATGCGTGGACCGCTTCAACAACCGACGCTATGGGACCAACGGCACAGACCCGGACTTCAAACCCGTGGACACGTGCACGCTCAGCGTGCTTGGGGAGAACGTGGAGCTCAGCGAGGAATTCAAACACAATTACGAGCGATGGTTGTACATGGAAGTGTTCTCAAGTCAGATCAACTGGGACCAACTTCTTTGAGGACGAACCGAGGCTGCGCAAGTCGGCGATGTGACGCTGATAGTCAGGTCTGCTTGGATCAGTGGGATATTTTTCAGAATTTTGTCAAACATGTCGTATCGATGGTGATGCACTGGCTGTATCTTCTTGGGAGAAGTGCGATCGTTTTTAGAACACTTTCGCAGCGATGATGACAGTGCAACTCCGATCCACTGAATTGAGTCTTCTTGGATCAGTGCAATTCTTTTTTAGAACTGTTGTCACGACGTTGCATCAATAGCTATGTGATGCCGATACTCCTTGTTGCGCATGCTTTGATCTGCGTAATTCTGATTTAGAAGTGTCAAAATGTGTCGCCGAGATGACAACAGTGCAACATGGGAGTTGGATCTTCTCGGATCAGTGTGATTTACGTTTGTATTTAGTATCGTGTTCATGGTACAGCGGGATCTATTTGGTCCAAAATGGCCCAACTAGTGCTACAAAGATCTGATAATAATAATAATAAATATAATAATAATAATAAATATTTATCATGCAGCAGATCGATCCACCCCACAAAGGCATTCTCAAAGCGCTACATTATGAATGCTGGAAGTGTTCGTCGGTCAATGTGTTCATCGTGGTACAGCTGGATCTATTGGAGTACAAGATGGCTTATGCTAGTCCTACGAGGATCTGATGATAGTAATAAATATAATAATAATAATAATAGATATTTATAATGCAGCAGATCCACTCATATGGCGTGCTCAATTCACTACATTAAGAATGTTGGAAGTGTTCGTCAGTCAATGTGTGAAACATGTTTCCGAGATCTTCTCTAAAATTTAAACTGAATCAGTTTTCTTTACGGTGGTAGTCTTACAAAAGGATTGTATCACACAGTTTCATAAGAAATGAAGTCGTATCTGAAACAACCATTTAAAATTTGAACTTTTTAACGACATATTTCCTGACCACTGTGAAGAATGAACAGACAGTATGAAGGATGGATATGTTGTGGATAGTAAAGCCACCACGATCGTATACGCGATATTGTAAAAATGTACAAAAGTGTCTTAACTTATATGTATTAAATAGAATACACAGTCAATGTTGTTCGAGGGATTTTTATGAACTATAAAGTCCAAAATATGCAAGATTTGTATTAATATTATTTATAGCACAGCTAAATGCCCTGAAGCGATCATATACGCATACCACAAAATATTGTCACCTATGTAGACGGCAAGTTGTCCTCCAAGGTTTCCCCAAAATTGTCCATAACCAATTTGTTACAACATCATTACACTTTTGTGGAGAAAAGAAATTGAAGACCATGAAAGAGTAAAATGTCCACCTGGAAGACGTAACAAGATGGTTTTGTATACGATAGCTTCTGGAACATGGCCACCAATCCATTGATTTTTCCAGGTATTATCCACAGCCGGACAAGAGAAATAGCTCAGATTAGCAAGCCCATTAACTAACTACAGGGCAATTAGGTTGTCCAACATGACACGGGGACAGATGCCTCAAAATATTAATGTAGAGCCTAGGGTCTCTTGCTGGATAAGAGAGCTTCGTGAAACGATACCCAGGCTTGTTCTGTATTTGTAGACTTTTTATAACGCACATAATCGTGCTGTCTTCAGAACGGGGTTCCCAAAAAAGTATCACCCAGGGTTAGAGATGTAGCGTATGAAAGAGCATAGTCTGGATATTAAGGGTGATTACCGTGTGGCGAATTATAACAAACACTTTATCAAACATTAGCAAGTACTGTATTTGTTGTAGCTGCTTATTGGACATGTCAATTTACACAAGAACCAGTACAATATATAAATATTACAGTGTGCCCTCGGTATAATAATCTTCAATGCTCCACAGGTTCAGATAAACTGCAGAGTTAGGATAATTAAAAATTAAAAATTAAATAAAAACATTGGTCAGTCTTTTTCGTCCATAACACAACTCCCTCTAGTAGACATGTACCGATAATTAAGCTGTAAATAGAAATAATAGAAGTAATTGTACATACATCCTCATTTCTGTAATATTCACAAATTTCCATAGAAGGATTTGAGAGAATAGGATTAAAGTAAATTCTAATGAGAATGCTGAATATTCAGTTACAATATCAAAGACAAATCTTTTGTAGTATACAATTAGTATACCATTTTTTGTCGAAATGCACAGTTCATGATCATCCACATTTTATGGATGGTATATTATAACAATACATGGCTGAACTCTCAATGACACAAATTCTAAATTAGCAAATTTACACAGATCTGGAGGCTCATCCACACCAATATTGTTTGACAAATAAAATAACATGGTGTGAACAGAGGACTTTGTAAAACTCTAAAAAGTTTGACAAAGTCATTTACTAAAGTTTATCAAGAAATCCTAACGCATTGTGTTCGATTGCAATGCATAATTGGACAATAATCATGATTTATCAAACAAGAAGACAAATGTTTCACAAATATCTGGTAGTGGTAGGCTTGGTATCATTTCTCGAAGCTCTCCATTTCCACTACGAGACCATAGAGCTCTCGTAAGTTCCTGATCACCAGGTATGAGATCGTTACGAGAGTACTTATAGTCTCTTCGTAGATACTAGAGCGTCGAGAAACGTGTTATATAATCGAATTTGGTGTGCTCATTGCTGCTCACAGCATGGTTTCAAGTCGGATGACACTGCAAGGAGTATTGCTGGATCTATGAGCATTCAATGAGCATGCATTCAATGAGCATTCAAGATTATTTCACTTATTGGTTTGTCAGTTTAGAGAAAAAAACTGTTAGATCGAACTGGAATGATTCACTCATGATCCACATATACCCAATATAAATGTATATATTTGTGTTTATTTTTGACGACATAATGAGGACAAATTCAACTTTTTCTCTTCCTTCCGATTTGAAAAAAACCCACAGTTTATCTAGATCTATGTGTTAAGAGTTAGGACTGCAATGAGTGACCATTTTATCTAGATCTATGTGTTAAGAGTTAGGACTGCAATGAGTGACTATTTTATCAAACAAAAAATGACAAAAAGGAGTACAATTAAATAATCAAAATTTTATGTGGTACATTAGATTTTATTGTTCAGATATATTTTTTTATACTTGTACGAGCGTTTCATATAAAAGTTTAGATTTGACCCAAAATTTAATAGTTTTTGTGGATGAATACATTTTGGACATTGGTTTTTATGTTCATACCTGTTTTTCTGTCAATTTATAATTGCTAAATAAGATGGTACATCGTCGCAAATGGGTGAAATATCCACGCAGCGACGTTAAACTCACTTGCTGAAATGTTTCAGATTTGACCAGTCTTCTATTCCAGGAATAAAATAAACATGTTATTGAGTGGATTTGACCATAAAGGACTTGCATAATTCACCATTGGTGATCCTTGTTAAATATTGCTAAAGGCACCGCTGGATTTGATTTATGAATTTTTGACATGCACGTATCTTATACTCAAAAAAAATTAAGTAAGGGCCAGTAGTCCTTTTGAACAGATAAATCTATTATTTTAACAATTTCTACTCTTCAAGAACTTGCAGACACATTGGGAAAATAATGGCACCAGATTCCTTAAGCAGAGCTTCAAAATTTGGTGGAAAATTTCCTCACAAAACATCTGATGGTCCGTAATTAATTTTGTTGAGTATAATAATTGCAGAGCAATTTTGTTTTGATTACTAGGAATTTTAGACATATTTTGATCCCAATACATAATCTGATTGTATATATATAATTCAATGTAATAGCAGTGAACACCATACTGGTGAAACCATAAAAGATAATATAAATTGTCAACTGGTCTCAAGGGGTATATGGGTTGATGTACCCTCACCCATCATACATTCACATAGACGATACATCAACCCATATTATATACCCCAAGGGACAAATATACAATTTCATGTTGAAAAGCAGATGTCCGTTTTAGCTGATCACACAACATCAACAGATTGTAGGACATTTCATCAGCAATACCGTAATTCGTTTTGACGTCACAATGCTCACCGTCATTACTTCAGTCTTATATTACATGACTAGTTGATGTGCTAATTGCGCTTTACATTTCCTTCCGTATCTTGAATACAGACGATGACTGGTTCGGAAACGACAAGTGGGGTGCACGGAAAACAATTCAATGCGCATTAGCCAATCAGAATACGACATTCTTGTGCAAGGTATGACAGGGATGGATGATCAACAAACTTGTTGAAGTTTTATTCATTACTGTACAATTGTATAATTCAACATTCACATTCAACAAGCATTCAATATCATATAAGGTCAGTCATGAAAAAACCCAATATCATGAATATCCCTATCAAATGTTGAGTAGTATATCACTACCATTTTCACGTCCATTCGAGTTTAACCCTCTCCCTGCTGGATTAGACACAGACACTGCTCTTTAGGGCATCTCCGGTTGCCACCAGCATGGAGGGGGTTAATGGAAGATGCATGATTCTGTGACACAGTAAACCACTACTGTTAGAAAAGTGCCATAAAGGCTCCTAGTCCTCCATAATCCTGCTGCTGCTGCTGTTGTTGCTGTTGCTGCACTTGTTGCTGAGGTTGATGTTGTTGCTGTTGATGCTGTGGATGATGCTGCTGCTGCTGCTGCAGATGATGATGTTGCTGCGGATGAGGGTTTTGAGAAGAGGTGGGCACGGTATACAAAGTCATTGGAGTTCCGGTTACAACATCAATGGAGGGTAGCATCTGCATATGCTGAGGTTGCTGCTGCTGCTGCTGTTGTTGTGACTGTTGCTGTTGTTGCTGGGACAGTGGCAGTGAGGGCTGGACAGTGTGGGTCAGCAAAGAGTGCATGACTGGCTGCCCGGAGAGCGTCGAGTTCACCTGCTGCCCGGTCAGTCCTTGAGGAACTTCCAGGACGGTTGGAGGTCGGACGTTGTGCTGCAGCTGCAGACCGTCCTCGGGGACCGACATCCGTCCGTAGGCATGTTCTGACAGGACCAGGGGCTGTGGGTTCTGCTTCGGGGGCTGGTTTGGGTCTTCGGTGTCGTCCAGAGGGGGGTGTGGGAGTGGCACCACGTTGTGGTCGCCCGACCAGTTGGCCGGTTTCAATTTCTTGGGCCGCCTGGCTGTGGGATACTTAGTCTTTTCGGAAGGGTTGTCTACGTGGTGACGGGCCATGTGGTCCTTTATCTTGTCGACCCTCGCCGACCTGTAGTCGCATTCTTTGCATTTGTATGGTTTCTCCTCCAGGTGGATTCGCTCGTGCCTCACGAGGTGACTTCTTTCAACGAACGCCTTGCCACAGGTCGGACAAACATGTCTCCGGATGCCCAGGTGGGAGCGCATGTGAGCCTTTAGCTGACTCCTCTTGGGCGTGGCGTAGGAACACTGTGGGAAGTGGCAGTGATATACGTCACCTGGAATATATCATCATAATAATCATGAATCAAGGTCCGACAATCACAACACACTCTATTACGTGTAATTATTAGTTGTGACGTCCTGCCCAATGGATGTAGCTATGGTTTTGACTGCCTGCCCCATGGCTGTAGGCCCCCTGCTCTGTGACTATGACATGGCTGTAGCTTAGTTACAACCCCCTACCTTACGGCTGTAGCCCCCTTGCTCTGTGACTGTATGACATTGCCCCATGGCAATGGCATGGCTGTAGCAATGGTTGAGGCCTCTTGCCCTATGGCTGTAGCTATGGTTGCAACCCCATGCCCTATGACTAGCTATAGTTGTGGACCCCTACCCTAAGGCTATTAGCTATGGTTGCAACCCCCTGTCCTATGTCTGTAGCTATGCCTGTAGCCCCTTGTCCTATGCCTGTAGCTATGGTTGTGAACCTGCCCTATGGCTGTAGCTATGGTTGTGACCCCCTGTCCTATGGCTGTAGCTATACCTGTATGGATCCTGCGATGAGCTATGAGATGAGACTGGTACTTGGTGGCAAAGCCGCACGTGTCACAGAGATACGGTCGATCGTCGCTGTGTGTCACCATGTGCTGGTTCATGGTGTTCTTTGTGGCGAACTTACGCTGACACACTGTACACTGGAATGGACGGTCGCCTGAAAATACAGTCACTAAATATACATTTGACATTTGTTAAATTATTGAAAAAATTGTTTCCAATTAATTAGAAAATGACGATTTAAAGAAATTGGTCATGTTCGTTTTTTTAGGGTCGGAAAAAGTTTCATTTTCGTCCAGTAATTTAGGTGTTCGAACTTTTTGAGGGTTATATTTATTACGGTAATTATGGTAACAAACCACCATAAAACCCTACCTCTGTGACACCTCATGTGACAACTCAGATTGTTCTTGGCCTTGAACTTTGATGGGCACATGTGACACGCCCACCTCCGTTCGTCCGAATGCGTCTCTCTGTGGGTGACCATCACCTGGATCCTGGAGAAGGTCTGTGTGCACCCGTCATAGTCGCAGCTGTAAGGCGGGTCCCCGTAGTGGTCTTTGTAGTGGTCGTAGTACTCCTTGCTCCACTGGCACACAAAGTTACACAGCATGCACTTGAACGGCACCCCCACCTCGTGGCACCGCCTCATGTGGCTCTTGAGGAAGTGCTGGTTCTTGGCGACGTACGAGCACTTTGTGCAGGTCTTCTTCACAGGCTCGCAGCCCTTCTTGGGTCGGCCGCGACCTCGTCTCGGGTTCTCTTGGGTCTGGGTCTCGTTGTCTCCTTCTTCTTCTTCTTCTTCCTCCTCGTCCTCCTCGCCCTCTTCCTCTCTCTCCTCCGATTCTCTTTGTCCATCCAGAGAAGTGGACAGTCTGTGGTAGTCTTCCTCCCCGGACCGCTCACTGCGAGGGGTGCGAGACCCGGCGCTGAAATCTGGGTCGTTGTCGTGGGTCATGCTGTCGAGGTCCTCCTCCGTGGCAGCAGGAGCATCTTCACACGCAGCATCATCGCCGTTGTCAAAGTCGTCGTAGACGATGGGTTTCGGGATTCGCGTTGATTCCCGTCGCGAAACGACATCAAGTTCCTCTGTCATTACAATTTTCGATTTTACCTTTTTCTTTCGACCTCTCTTCATTTTCGTCTTAGTTTTGGCGACGGACTTTTTAGCTGTTTTCAAATTTGAAATTTTCTTGGTTCTCAGACCTCTGCGTCTGCCAGATGTTTTTTTCAGCAGTTCATCCTCAAACTTGATCATCATCGAAGATTCTTCTTCTTCTTCGTCATGTCCGTCTGAAATGTCCTCTTCTTTGCACATTTCCGGGGTCGAGCCATCTCCCCTGGAATCCAGACTGTGTCCACCATGCGCGGTTTTCATCGTTTGGATGCCCACACTCGAGACGGGAGTGTCTGTACACTTCAGTTTCAGGGTTTGTGATGAAGGCACGAGCTGGATGGGCACTGGCTTGTAGATATCTACCGTTGTCTTCCAGACGCTATTCTGCACCACCTGCGAGAGCAGGTAGGAGTACTTTTTCCGGAGTTCGGCGAAGGAGTCAGTGTACGGCCCCAGAGGTATGGCAGAGCTGTACAAGATCTGAAGAAGCAGGTAGAGGCTGGACTCGTTGGTCGAGAAGAAGTTTTCCGTCTGGCTGATCTCCGTGAGGAAGTCGTGCGCGACTGCCGACCAGTCGATGTGTCCAAGGAGCATAACGAAGTACTGCTCCCTCTCCTTCACGTCGTAGCCCAGCCAGCTGATAATGAGGAAGAGCTTCACCTCTGGCTTCACGTTGACGACGATGCCGCTGGACAAGAACGTGTTGAATCGGACGGCGCTGAGGTTGAGGAAGTCGTTCTGCTTGACCGCCTCTGGGAGATGCATCTGGAGGTATGACAGGGAGTAGTCCTCAAGGCTGCTGAGCTGGAATTTGCGCGCCAGCTGGAAGGTGCTGATGATGTTGCCCACGTGCAGGTTGCACCGCAGCGAGGCTTCGCACATGTCGCGAAGCGACTCGACCTGGAAGCTGGTGGCCAGGTGCAGCACCTGGATCAGGTTGACATCTCGCAGGTCGAGGGCGCTGGAGTACATGTAGTCCAGAACCGCGGCAAACACGCCAACGTTGCTGTAATCCACGTGTAGGACTTCCCTCTTTATCATCCGCATATTTAGCATGCTGTGAATGAACGGACTCCAGGCAGCCACAATGGCTCTATGGCAGAAGAACTTGGTGTCCTCGACCTCAAACACGAGGTCGCAGTACAGCTGCTTCTCTCGCAGCTGCTGCAGCTTCTCAAATACCGGCATCTTGATGGACTGGTGCGACGGTGTCGACGACGGATCCACCGTGACGCAGCTGTAACCGTGGTCCGACGTTGGGTGCGACATGACCGCTTCCTCCATGGCGATGTCTCTTCTTCACAGCGTGCTATCTGCAAGCGAAAACACAGTTGCATTTCAGTCAATCTGATATAGAAAGTTAAATATTGCCTGGGGTGCGTTCACACTACACTACGCTCCCTTTCTACAGAGTAGTGGCTGGTCGAGTGGGTTAGTAGGAAAATAGCAGGAATTTGGGATTGCCCATGTGTATAGTCCAGTCCCTTCATGCTTTGGGTTTTCATACACTTTCCTACAAAACACTATGGGGTTCAGACCCGTAATGAAAAGAAGTACTACATAGTACAACATATGATGGCTGAACGGCTTCCACAGCACTACATAGTACTATGTAGTGATAAGTAGTGCAGCCTGAATGCAGCCCTGGTTTCTGCTGTTCTCTAGCAACAAGAATATGATATAAATATACAGTGTAGTTAGTGTGCTAGTGTCCCAATGCCATTAGCCAATTAGATGGCTTCCGATTGAATGTTTGCACTTTGAACTGGTACATTTTATTTGATTGGCAAATGGCTTCTTATTGCATCTCTCAAGAGTTCACAAAAGGGTTACATTTCAGTAGACTGTATAGTCATAGTAAATAATGGCAATTGAAAAAAATTGAACAGAGTTGTAATTGTTTTTTTAAGGACCAAAATTAGAAGAAATCATGGGTGTTCTGGAGGCTAATACTTTTTTTTTAAATTGGGGTTTAGAGTCGCTTTCAAGATTCTTTCACTTATATCACGATTTGTCAGTTTAGGGCAGGAGGAAACCCGC
>JAUTBT010025777.1:0-19895 GCA_032361225.1 Lepetodrilus schrolli
TGGTGGTGTTGTTGGTGGTGATGATGATGGTGGTGTTGTTGTTGGTGGTGATGGTGGTGGTGTTGTTGGTGGTGATGATGATGGTGGTGTTGTTGTTGGTGGTGATGGTGGTGGTGTTGTTGGTGGTGATGGTGATAGTGGTGGTGTTGCTGGTGGTGATGGTGATGTTGGTGGTGATGGTGGTGGTGTTGTTGGTGGTGATGGTGATAGTGGTGGTGTTGCTGGTGGTGATGGTGATGGTGGTGTTGTTGTTGGTGGTGATGGTGGTGGTGTTGCTGGTGGTGGTGGTGATGGTGATGGTGGTGGTGTTGTTGGTGGTGATGGTGGTGGTGATGTTGGTGGTGATGGTGATGATGATGATGGCTGTCTTGCTAGTATTGGTAGTTGTGTTGATGGTGGTGATGATATTGTTTGTTTTGTTGGTGGAATAGTCGGTTGTTTGTTATTGTTACTATTGGTCATGGTGGAGACGGCTGTGATTGTGTGGTGAGGGTGAATCAAAAGTCACAATTGACATAATGTAGAAAACTAATGAACCAATAATTAAATTTACATGGACTAATGAGTACATTTAAATGGGTGACCATAATGACTCAAGAGTTAGGGATGAAACATGCAAAGGCCCAACTTCATTAAGCAATTGTTTAATTACAATAATTACAAGGAAGTGGACTTACAATTCTAAAACATGCTTTGTGAAACTGATGCTGGATAGATTGCCGGTATCTCAATTTGTAATATCACACATGTACTTCAAATTGAAATAACCTGTATCATCAAACATATTTTATACTCCTAAAGGGCAGTGCAATGAATAACAACCATTATGATTACATAATACCAACTGTCACACAAAGATATTTTGTGATAATTACCAATTAAACTATTATGGGAAAAACAAGTTCTCATCATGCTAGTGGTAGGAAACAATAGGAAATTACAGTTAGTGTAGCTCTAGTAATTCTATACTGATGATGAGAATAATGTCAGCACGCATCCAGCAAATAGTGTGTCAGTAATAAGTGTCACTATACAAAACAAATGTCACACAAAATGTGTCACTACACAAAACAAATATCACACAATATGTGTCACTACACAAAACCGATATCACGAAGACTAAATTGTCATCAGGAAGTTTAGAAACGTGAGATATTGACTTTGGAAAGAAAAATAATAATTATGTGTAGATCAACTGTCAAATGCATGTTGCGAAACGAGTTGGTCTCCATCACCAAATTGACCAGGAACCGCTGCAGGCCTTCCCAATTTTCCCGTTTCCGTATAGATTTTAGATAAATGTATCAGCATGATTTCCTGAGAGTGAACTTGCTTTCTCATGAGAAAATAGGACGTTTTTTTTACAAATTTGAAAAGCAACCTGATGAAGGCTCATGAGCCTTTGGGTAAACAAGAAAATAGATAATATTACATTGATATAAAACCTATTCCATATCTAGTTTGTCTTAAGAAGAGTGAGCCTAAGTCATTATGATTGCATTGACATAACATGTAATTGCCTCCCAGACACAAATAGTTGTTGCTGAATTACAATCAATAAAGGATTGTACATGATCTGACATCATAGATTTTATTTCATTCTACATATAATTGTCAGGAATACTCTCAAGACAAAATAGATATGATACATTTCATATTAGGATGCATGCACAGGAATAGAAACAAAGATAATTAGTATTTCTATGATCTGGTTATTTTAAGTGGGAGGAACACTATATCAGAGTTAAGAACTAGTTGTAGAGCTAGCAGTATCATCAACCAGGAAGCGGAAGATTATATAAATGTACGTGGCATTCAATTCTCAACTATTGTATAGGATACTTTTAATATCTTAGCAGATTAAATATCTTAATGTTAAATAATGATTTTCTTCTGAATATCTGAATAAACAACTTTAAGTTGGAACTCTTTAAACATATTTGATTCGATTTCAGATTAATTGCAAAATATGATGAAATACACCCCAAATCCCATCACTTAAGATGCGAAGAATTTTTGGAAGGACAAAGAATATTAATTTCAATAAAATTCCCCATGGTGGTCGTCATCATCGGAGACATCTGTTTTCATCCTCAGAGGTCATGTGACAGAAACCTTCACAATTAATGCACATGTGTACTCTCTCATAATTAAAAATCAATTGCATCTGCGCCAAAATAATTAAAAATTACAGCTATGTGTCAACTTCGGATTAGGGGAGGAAAAATGCTCACACTCCTAAGGAACTGTTAACTCAATGCATCAGATGACATCTCGCTTGGAAGTGAAATTCCATTGTTGTCCAAGAAAGCCAACTCAGCCAACAGGGCAATGCCATGAAAATTTATGGCCATTGTCCCAGGCAAAAACAGTCTGGCACTCGGAGTGTGTGTTAACGGACTAATCAGCATTCCTGTCTTGCCAAAGCTGGGGATGAAAGGTCAAATGACAAAATATTGGCAAGACATCACCCCCTTCAAATGTGGACTAACTGGAAATCAACTTGAAAGCTTTTTTTTTCCTTCGGATATCTCAAGCAAGAATAAAATATCGCAGGATCATTGAAACTAACGGGGACCGCTATAGGAAAATGTGTGTAATTCAAAGACAATGCCAGGAGCTTGTGCATTGAGATGAGGGGTCCCTTAGACAAACTCATAATTTCAGCTATTGAAATTAGGCTTCAGCTCTGCAGGCTATAAATTATTTACAAGTTAAAATTCAATGTCACGGAGGATAATTAAAGTTGAATCATCGTGTACACGGGTGTTGGATACTACCAATGCTATAGTTGTCATGAACAGCAGGAATTCATTAACAATATTGTGAGAAAGGTTGTCTCCCTTGGTAGACTTAGGCATGTATATCTATCTCCCTGGAATGATTGATGCAACTCTTCTTCTTAAAGAAACAAACTTTCTATATCACAAAGGATTACATTTTCTCTAGAAATGCTATTTGAAATTCTGCCATTTTACTAATCTAGAAATATATTTGCAATATGATACAGACAAAAACACAGACTGACACACACACACACACACACACACACACACACACACATACACACACACACACGCGTGCACACACACAGAGACACACACACAGACACACACACACAGACACACATACACACACACACGCGCACACACAAACATGTGTCGTCCACCGCGCTCTTAACAAAATCCTAGATCAGCTTATGAAGATTAATTTGCACCGAAAACATAACTGATCAGTTAATTTATCAATGAGATTTTAATAAACGTATTTATCATCGATAATGCTCACATGTTCCTATGACTCACTTTGTTTCTCTTCTAATTTCTGAAGTCCAATTCCCATAAAGAACTATGGCCAAGCAATCCGACACATCGGGCTGACCTCGACACATCGGGCTGACCTCGACACATCGGGCTGACCTCGACACATCGGGCTGACCTCGTTCAACTTGTCCAGATAGCAATGAGCAGTTACCTCCTCTTGGTTTAGTTACAACATCGTATGGCATGATTTATGATGTAATCATTACCACCCATGAGATTAGGTGAACATTGTCCTGAAGAAGCAGTTGATTGGGTTCATATTCCATACTCACTGATTAGTTCAGCTTGAATTAATTATATATATTGGGTTTTCTTCGATTCCAGTGTAAACTTGTTCAATCTTCACAAAAATTGGAGTCATATTTTCTACTCCATTTCAAAAATAAACATTAGGTCAGTTTTAGGTTCAGATATTTATAAAATAACAATAAATAAGAAAAGAAATCATCTTGCACAGCTGCCAGTCAAAGTCTCCAGATGTGGAGTGACTTTAGAAATAAACTCAAGAATACACAGCCTCTTGGTTCACTGACTGCATATCACCAGCCATCAATTATTTAAATTGTGAACCAAATAACCTGTAAATTTAATTGTTGAAACATTAACAGCAATTTAATTTAACATGCACCATTGTTGTGCAATGCCTGTTTACTTTGTCTGGCATTTGTCTTGTACTGAGAGACCAAATGCTGGAATCATTAAAAATCAGTTACAAAATAGTAACACTCTCAATTATAATATATTTTAATTAGCAATCTTAATGGAAATACAATAGAACATAAATTTCAATTAATATAATGCAATTGCAATGAAGTTAGTTATGAAGAGATTGAAATTGAGATTGAGATTGAGATTGAGATTGAAATATAAACTGTTATATACAATATGAATAAACTGTCAAATTAAATTCATTTTGGTAAAGATGTGTTGAAATGGATCCTATAAACTCAATCAATAATGCACTTTGGCAGAGTATAAATACAATTTTAATTAAAGATTCTTCCTTCAAAGGAATGAAAACATTTCACTTTAAGTAACTTGATGCGCTGAGTCAACAGATATCATTAAAAATGTCATTTCCTGAAGTCAAATCTTGCTTTCATTAAATGTTTTCTGAAATAAAATAATTTCTATCCTCCATTAAATCCAGCCAATATTTCAAAGTTCATCCCTAATCACATTTCATTTCTCTCATGGGCTTGCTTCAGTTTCATCTCCATGTATGCTAAATGAAACAGAGTTAAAGACATCTCCCAGTAGAACCCCTTTTATTTTTATTTTTTATTCAATTTGGGATTCATTTTCTCATAGTGACAATATCCTTTGAAGAGAACTTGTGATTTTAAGGAACCTGCCTCTAAGAATATAAATATATAATAGAAGAAGCAATGTAGATACTATTGTGAAAAGTATGAATCGTGTGTGTGTGTGTGTGTGTGTGTGTGTGTGCATGTGTGAGAGAGTGAGTGAGAGTGAGAGAAAAAGAAAGAGAGTGAGAAAGTGAAAAATGTAGAAAGATAGAGATAGAATGAAAGAGAAAGAGATGGAGGGAGAAAGAAAGTCTCACACAGAAGAGATGAGAAAAAAGATGGGAGGGAGACAAGAGCCTCAGAGACACAGAGAAAAGGAAGAAGAGAGAAAAAGAAAGAAAAGGAGATAGAAAGAATGAGAAAAAGAAAGAAATATAGAGAAAGAGAATGAGATAGAGGAAAGCAGAAAGATAGAGGAGTTGTATAGATGGAGTCTGAGAAAAAACGAAACCATGACAATCATTATATTCAATCCAACATCAACCTTAGTATCTGTTGATGTCGAAAGACTAGGTAACAGTAGAGCATTCCCACTCTCAAGGCTCTAGCTGGTGGCGCTAGCTGGTCCTTGATTACAGTGCAAATCGGGCATGTTCTACTGCAACAGCATACAATTACACTGGAAGTGTTCTGTACAGGTCTGTGACTGTGGTCTACCCAGGGCAGTCCTGACAAGGTACGGCGGACATCTTGAGTGCAGATCCCTAAATGACCTCCACATGCTGCTGATTGGCTGCTGTGCAGCCCATGAACATCACCGTGCAGCAGATCCTGGTCTAAAGGTGCAATCAGCTCCCATTCTTTGTTTGAACTCATTACTCTAACAACAATAACAATAAACTAAGCCCAGTGGAAATCGTTTCAACTGTTTTCAATTAAAAATTAATATTGTTAAAGTTTGGAAATTCTGTGAAAACAGTTACTTTGGTGCGGACTTTGTTTGTGATCACGAACACACAGCGGGGATATCAAAGGAGGATGACACTGACGATGTAATTGAATCAGTAACCGGTGTTCGTTGTATTGATAACAGCCTCAAGGTGGTGAGGGTCTCATTTTAGCTTCTATTGTTAAATCAGTGTTAACAATTTCAATATTTATTAGCCAGCTCTGTTGACGTAGTTATTTATCTCATGCTAGTTTGGATAATGCAATGCTTAATGACATACCCGATTTGGTTTCCACATAGGCTGTGTTTTTTGTAGCATACATCATACCCTTAAAAAAATATCTTTCATCTCTATTGATTCATTGTTGTTGATTAAACAATTATTCCAGGTCATTATTTCATCCAGATCCATCAGCTACAAGTAGCAATGGTTCGGAAAAAAACCAACTTCGTTATCATTATGTTGTATACCTTGCATATACTGTCATAACAGACGGTAGATTGACAGAAAAGAAATGCTGTTTATTGGTACAAACCATGTACGCGTGCGTATAAGAAAGATGATGAAATTCAATAGCACCAAATATAATCTCAGTACAGATAGTGTACATTCTTTCATCTCATAGTCTTGTTAGGAAGTTTTTATAACTTTAATGTTTTAGTTTATATAAAAAAAACTTTTTTAAATCTCCGATGAAGTAACTTTAATGGATTTCAAAGGATTATTTGGATTCAAGATAAATCAAGTGAAATTACTAGGAATCAATCATTTTCAATTCAACAAGAGACTGTTAAGATTGGGCCAAGTGAAAAATGAGAGATTTCATAAGCAGTGTTTGTTTCTTGGGTGCTATCAAAATCTGAACATTTGTTCACACAAGGTATCTGAGATGAACAGATATATGTACTTTGAACAAATACTGCTGTACAGTTAACGAGTTTGAGTTGATCCTCTTCCCACTGGTGCTGTCTGTTCTACAAGTGGACCAGTAGGTAGTGGTCCTGCTGATACAGCAGATGCTATCGCTGACGGACGTCTCCCGTGTGATTGCAAACGTGCCCGAAGACACTTCCTGGGCATCTTCGCAGCATGATGACAGTGTTGCTCTGTCTGACCAGCATCTCAAGACGTGACTCAGAGTTGCATCAAAAGAGCATCATCGCCTTTGTTAACTCTCTGTTGGCCTGTCTGAGGCAAGACAATGACATCTGATGAGCTAATCTTCAGTAAAGAACAACCCATCTTCCCCCCCCCCCCCCCCACAAGAGCCGTCACTGTTCCTGCCAGCCTGAAAACTTCATCAAGCTTTAAGATATTAAAGTTGGCTTAGCTTGCTGCCTTCCACGAGATGCCCATTTGAGATTGCGATAACTTACGAAAACACTGAATATCGGGTCAACAATACCACCATGAGGCATTAGCAGGTTGTGAGGTGGAATCCAACACACGACGTCCCACAATAAAACGTTTTCGGACTATGACGAGTCAGGGTTTCACAAGTATCCGGGTCTTTGTTGGGGGAAGTGTCGTCCATTAGCTTCATCCCTGCAGCACGGGCAATCGCAATAACAGACAAATACAATTGCTAGTCCATTCAATAAATTAGTTCATTTATCTCACAGAAGTAGTGTGCAGTGATGCAAATTAGGATTTTTGTGACTAAATGTGACTAATTGGAATTATTGGTTTATAAAATACTGAGTTAAAGAACTAATTTTTTAATACAGTGAGTATTGCCTTAATTCAATGCCAATTTGCCTTAGCCATCAACAATAATAATGAAGTTGGAATATTGGAAGAATGCATGCATTTCTATTATTGTTCAAATTCAATTTTTTCAAAAGAGTTTTCTTTCAAAGTTAATAAAAATGGCAACAATCTCAGTTTGAATAATGAATATCTTGATTCATGTTGGATAGAATTATTTCTGTCAGATATTGTTAATTTAACAGGTGCCAGATCAGGATACTAGCTTATGAATATTCATGTGGTTTAAACACCATTCTGAATATTTAATTGAAGAATGTTATTAGCAAATAAAATTCACAAAAGTTAAAATCTTAAATTGGACAAGCTTGCATTCCCCATGGATATTTGTGAAAAAAAGATTTCAACACATTTCACTAGATTAAGTAAAGTATGGCAGCCATACAGCTGACACACGGAAACAATGAAGCTGCTTAATAAATCCAGACTTTTTATATTAAAATGTATGTACGAGTCAATATGCAAAACACCAAGCTATATATTAACATACAGAATAAAATAGATGGCATACAAACAGTGGCATCAGCAGATTGATGTATCCATTCCTGATACTGCCACCCTGACTCCAGAGGAAGCCCTTAATTGTGGCTTCCTGTATTGATTTACACAAGGACAAAATCAAAATCCCTTATAGGGAAGGGGGGAGGGGGGAGTCTTTATTTGTTTTACCACAGATCATGCCCAACTTGACACGAAACAAATGAGAGGTCTATAGATTGCCTCAGAATATTGCAGTTGCAGATGCTTCTGCATAAGGTGGGCCTTAACTACAGCCGAGTAAAAACCAGTGGAGGTGGGGGTGGCGGTGGGGGTGGGGTGGGGGGTGAGGCTGGGGCTGGGGGACAATCACAGTTCTGTAGCACAACACTTTGTTTTTGCCCTTCTCAAGAACACTGTACACTCAGAATCATTAAATCATTAATGGGGCTAGATTGCCAATTTGCTATCCCGTGTCCATCTGTCCGTTACGATTTGGTGACTTTTGTAAGATTGCACTAACTGTTTTTGAAAGGAGTAATTTTTCCTAAATTATAAATAAATAATGTCATTTTATTGCAGAAATGCAGCCTCCCAGCCGCCATTTTGCCTCCATGATTAACAGTTGGCACATAGTTGCTGTCATCTCTCTTGGAATTAAAGTGGATGCCAATTAAGATGATTAAACATGGCACATTTGCAAAGGCCTTTTTTTTTTATTGGTTCTCATTTCTTTGTGAAAATGGAGTAAAGTATGCAACACTGAAGGATCTAGTGGAGAATTAGCAAAGTTATGTGAGTTTTCTGTGCATGGGTGTCCAGACAGGATCCTTAGATTGACAATAGGAGTCAATCATTGGTTGACAATCATACAATATGGAGCCATCCAAGTCCCGTCCTGACTGAGCATCTAACAGTCCAAGAAGCTCCGTGCATTAGATCTTAATGACCGAATTCGTGTTACGCAAGAGGCACGTGTTTGTCCTTTGTACGAGACATTTCAGAATGGCAGGCCAGGGACACACTGTTTGACGTGATTCAATCCAATTTCTTAACCCTTTCTGGACAAATTATCTTCTAAATTCTTTGGTCCTCAGCACCAGATGTGGCATGGTTGAGATTCTTCCGATTCATGCAAGGACACAGGATCTGTCGTGAGTGACACATGTCCCTTAGCTCATCCAAATTAAAGGGGTACTGCCTCTCAGAACCTCATGTGTTCCCAACATGGACAGGATAATCTATACGCAACAAGGGACCATCATTTCAGGTGGAAACAGATAATTGAGCGAGATCGCATCATTCAGCATTTAGATTAATCACAAGGGCCAAACGCATTCTTTAGAACCTGTAATCTATTCAATTTCCTCATCTCGAGAACAGGCAGATAAATTACACTTTTTCATAGATTACGTTTACACTTTAAGATTCTACGAAGTAAATAGCTTATGTCATTCAATATATCATATTTGTTTTGAAAATGATAAAATTCTGTGAAAAGGATTCCTCAGATATGGAAATCTCCAATGCACATCTTGCAACAGGATAATTCCTTATACTAATGATATGAGAGAGAGGGAATGGGATGAGATCACTAAAAGAAAATCCGTTTTCACTAACACCTATCACATCTACATTAAAGTGACAGCATAACTTCATTGGTACAGATGCTCGCCCAGCACCATCAACTAGGTCCCAAGGGTTGCATATGAATATGAATGTATTAACATAACTCATCAAATGCTATCAGTATAATTTAATCCTTTGTCATCCCTCAAAGCTAAAATGACATCAAATCCTTCAAATCTATGACTTGACATTTATCATCCATTTTACCATGCAGCCAACCAACAATTAACCATCCCTCAGAGAAGCCGCCTTGCCAAGGCTTCATACACACACACACCCTTATCTAAAATGAAGTCATCTAAATGCAGATTTCAATTGTCTTCCAGCAAAGTGTTGTACAAGAAGACATCTCCCACTGAAAGGCCAAAGCCGGGAGTTACTCCACCTAACCTTGATGACGATAAGTATCTCAACAATAAAGTGCTTTTTCCTGTATCCCCCCAAACGTGGTTAATGGTTTCCTTAAACCATTGGTGCTATCAGGTCTGGAACTCTAGAACCAATTCTTGCTTTTTAAAAATATTTAGCCCCTCCGGATATCATTGATATCGGACCCACCATTCCAACAGCCAAGGTCCCAAGTATAGGTCCCCAAAGTCTCAGTTTCCATCAAACACACCTGGGTCAGACTGGCGAAGAACATTACAAAGGTGACAAAGTCCCAAAGGACCAAAAAGTGTCTTCAAACTGAAGTGCAAATTAAGCTGTCTGCCAGTGCAGTCCGAGTGTAATTAGAAGACTAATTGAACTTCTAACGCTAATAGCCAAGGATTTCATTTCAAAATCTTAAGAGAGGAATTCATCCTACTTGAGACTGAAGTCTGTGAGATAAAAGGACAAAGTTATATCTTATTTCGTGATTTAACCATCTAAGAACCAGTAAATGGACCAATGGCATTTAAATAGCAATAGTGTTTTGGGCGAATTCAATATAGTGTTAGACTTGTGGATCAAGTTACATAATAAGCTTTAACATACATGTAATTTTTATCTAGAACATGTCTAAAAGAAACCTTAGAAGTTAGAGATACAACTTTCTGTTGAAATTATGTGAAATAGCTTGAATTCTATTTTTCCATTTTTCATATTATTGCTATGCTGCTTCAGCAATCTGCTTAAGATGGAAGGAGAACCTGGAGTAGCTAAGTATTACAGCAGCTATCCTAGAATTCTATAGGTCATCTGTATTATTTATTGACATCATAAAGATTTCACCTCATAGTCCATTCTGACGGAGAATTTCTATCTCAAATTTGTTGCAAATGGGTGAAAGATTCCTGCAGCGATGTAAAACTCCATAGTCACTAACTTACTCTATCTAAAATCATATCTGCAGCAGCATAAGATTAATAAAATATTATTATCAATGTTTTTCAATTTTATAGGCCTACAGTTTTAATGTAATTATTAAATATTGAAATTTCTTTTCTTTTTAATATATTATATAATTAATATATTCAAATCAAATTTCTGTGAATATATTTAGGCCACTATCAGAGATAACCTAGGACAGAAAGTGATGGTATAATGCCGACTAATATATCATAAAGTCTTCCTTAAATGAATGAATCAAAACGGAGTAGAGTCACATTTCTTGCCATATTTCATGTGAATAAACAGACACGAAGGTAATGATTAAAAGATCATTTGCACTTAGTGTGAGAGTAAAAGCATACTCTCGGCATGACACTGGTGGATAAGTTCCATTTCCTGTCAAGTATTGGCGCAGTGACAGTCTGTCAAGGCTTGCCGAGGAACGTACCATTCTTGTTTGTGGAATTACGTTGTACGACATGTCGCGCCGAACACACCGATTACTTCAGTACAGAGTGAGGATCAACCGGCAATAGATATTTGGTTTCATTTAAGCAAAAATTCACATGTAAACTCCATAATGCATTTGTTGTCTTTATGGATCAATTGACCAATCTGATGTTGGCATTTTATCCATAAAGGTGATCAATAATAGACAATCCGCCCATATCTGTGTTCAATGGGTCCTAATCAAACTATAGTCCCATAGTCTTTGTCCCAAGTTGTATGTTATTTCTGTCTTGATTGTCCATCAATTTCTAGTAAAGTGCTTGTATTGACCTTATGTTTTATGGTTTCAGAATAATTATAAACTGCATTGGATTCAAATTATTATGTGCACTTAAAATGTATTATTTGATCTTGTTGCTCTGGGAGCATTTTCCTAATGAGTGGATAGAATAGAAACCTTTCCTGGGATAGTTTCCACCTTGCCTTCATCGTGTATATATTTAGTTTGTCAATAATGACAGCATCAGATGTTGGCAACACAATAATAACAGTTAATGGTTCCTGATAAAAGTTCACATGACCTAATTCTGTATACTTTAACTACAACCTATTTCATTTAATGCATAATCATGAAGAACCATACACAATGTCCTACCTACCTATTGTGATGGGCCTAACAATGTCCAATCTAATTAAAATCAGATACGAAACTGGGGCACAATCCCTACATTTCCAAAACAATGTTAAAATGTTTAAGGAAGGAAATGAGATCTGATTTTAATTAGATTGAACAGTGAATTGTGGTCCTGATGTGGTCCAGATACCTGTTACCTATGTGGTCACACCAATAATGTCCTATGTGGTCACATCAATGTCCTATCTGCTTAAATCTGCTGTGGTGGTAGGACCAACTCTCCACAGATGGAAAGTAATTACTTGAAGTTATACTGTAAAAGTTTGCCGTTCAGAATCGGCACGCTAATCTAATTATCCACTTCTATGACTGCACTTAATGCAATGATTGCATGACCGGGCATCCATACTTCCACAATGATTGCCTTTCCCAGCCCCACTCTGCTCCATCCACACTACCAGCTCCTAAACCACTCAATTGGCAATCATTCCATATGTCATAGTCTGCATATCTAATGGTGACATAACAAGTGGATTCATTTAATCTATTTAATTTCATATACGTTTTAGCAATAACAAGCTGGTGTAAAATTGTAATTTAATATAATTGGTTTAGATAAAGTGTCTGCATATTCATCAATATCACAACAGCTGTTGTGCAACATTGTATTGTTGCATTAGCAAATTTGTTGTTGGCCTGACTCTCACCCAAATACTCGTGTTCAAGAGATCAACTACTGATTAATGGTGACCGAAATTAATTTAGTTGTCCTGTAAGTTTACATATGGAATCATTCATATCCTAGAGAAAAATACAGAATAATTTCATTTCTATGTTCTCAGCAAAAAGTGTTTTTCATCAATAAAATGTGGTATGCAGACTTCGCTGGGAAATTGGCAACATGGACAGAAACCTATTAGTTCCACTTGATTAAACATCACCTCAGTATACAATTAATATTTCATCAAACAAAATCCAATTACAGCAATATGTGATTATTCTTCCCCTAAATCTGTATGTAATCTATCACCTAAATAATCTCATTTATAAAGTACTTGAAGAAGGAAGAAATAATGTAATTATATATAAATATATTGCATGGATTTCCTGATTGCATGCGTACGTACATATGATCAATGAATGTTTGTTATGACTGATGAGCTGCCCTTGTACAAATGGCCGACACAGTATGTAAGCGACAACTAAGTATATATGAATTAATGTATGAAATCTCTGTCAATACACATCACTCACATTGACGATGATAGAAAATATACTCAACAAAACTAGTTAAGGGCCAGTAGCCTTTTTGAATAGATTTAGCCAGATACTCTTCAAGAATTTCAGTTGCATTGGAAGAAAAATGGAACTATATAACTCCAGTTTTATATTGTTTGTTGATTAGCAATTATTATTCCTATTGGAAATCTATTACTTATAATATAAATACTGTCCTAAATTTATTTTCTCGCCAATCTGTCCTGGCGATAAATTAGAGAATATTGACTGCCTACTGAACCACAAAGCGTAATTGAGAATCACTCGGTGTAATGTAGGATTATGGCTATTGTGTATGCAGTATTACAATTCTATCTAGCGTCCTCCACATTCACTTTACAAACCCCAGATAAGCCCCGAGGGTATTTACAAATAACAGTAACATGCAGAGAGACCACAAAGTCCAGTTGATGTTCTTCCAACAGGCAATACATTTGTAATTCCCTAATCAAGCTGCACTGGTCCCTGTAATCAGGCCGAGAGGGAGAGGACCCACATTCTAATCAGCGGGACCCTCAATGGACTCGGCAAGGGTCCTTCCTGACCCCTGGACGAGCGGGGGATCAATCTGTGATGACCTCAGCCCATCTGGATTGCCGGTGGACAAAGGACAGTCGTTGATGACCAATACTCTGAACACAGCTGAATCCTGTAACTGACCAATGCACATGCTCGGGACTTCTGTGTAATAGGGGCCAAGACAATCGGTCAAGTTTTCGGTCTCATTCTTTTTGTGTCAGCACGGTGTTAAAACAATTGTTTTTAGGTTTCTGGGATAATCCATCATGGTGTTGTTGATTGCTGGGGGGTCTCTTGTTGCCATTACACGAGACTCTCTGGCTTTGTGTGACCACCATCTGACCACAGATACATTTCACTCACCACGGCTGTCCACTAATAATAGGTCAGACACAATTACTATCTGAACCGATATCATCATTCCATTTAGTGGATCCTTTCTCGAGAGCATTTTCACCCTTGTTTCAGCATCATTTGCACTTGGTCGTATTTCAACATGACCACGAAACAATGGGCAACGGATTCCATTGTGCCATGCCTGCCCCATTAGCAGGGAATCTCCGCTATAAATGTTACCAATCCTCGTGTAAATGCCGAGCCGTGGATCCACGGGATTAATCTCCAATGGTCAACCGCGGTGAAACAAAAGCCTGCAATTAGAGTCCAAGGCAGAGACACTAACAAACAGATGAGCAAACAAGACAGGGCATTGTTCTTTGGACATGGACATCAACCTTGTCAAGAGGAGCCCTGCAGTGCTACTGATGTAGCTTCAATACAATATCATAGGTAGAAATCAATACGCGCAGTGCTGTTGGGGCCAGATGACTGTACCTGGATGGGTAGTATTGGACCCGGAGTACATAGGTATGGGTAGTATTGGACCCGGAGTACATAGGGAGTGATATAGGTAGTACTGGGTCCATAAAGCAGTCATGGCCTGGTGGTAACCGAAGCCTCTAAGCCAGAGGGAAAGTCTTCATTAATGCTGGTTGTTTCATTGTCAGGATATACTCCGTTCAAGGACAAGTCGGACTATGATAATGTTTATACTGTACTTGGTTAACGTATTTCAGTAGTTGTGCATTTAATAACTTAAATGAAAGATGAACAATAGGTGCACAGGAAATTTATACTGACCTTAGAATTATCAGTATTTAGGTAATAGATGTCAATGTTTAAATATAAACTTAATAACAATTATTATAAATTTATAAGTAGATACAAATATAAATATGCATTAGCGTCCTACGGAAAGTAAAAGTTGACGGTAATTGCAATTTACACAGTAAGGTAATTCTAAATGCCAATAAAATGGTTGCTATGTTCATTTATGCACAAACCCCAAAACCTGTGCCTGGGGTTTACAAATAGGGAACCAAAGTTGCCACCTGTCAGTTTCGTCTCTATCCACCAGCAATATCTGGGGATACATGACTTTAACAATGTACACCAAGTTCCAACTTGATCCAACCATCTCCCATTTCCAATGATGTGACAAGTTAATGATGCCAATGAATCTGGTGTTGCATAATGCCATAATGCCACTTCGGCCTAATGTAACCAAAAAATATTGGGATTTTTATTCCACATCTTAATTCCCGTAAAGAGGACATATAATTTTCCCGACATCTTCTTTAGGCTGAGATGGCTAATGCCTTACTTTTTTATACCAGTTGACACATCATTCCAAAGCATGGATATTAAAGGACACCTTACGATTCTGCCTCGTTCATTGCCTCAAGTCTCCCAGTGCTCTTAACATCCTATGATTCATTCCATTTGGACATCGGCACGATTTAATTGCAAGATTTGGTTTTATTGTGATTATTTTTCTTGGCAAGCGCTTCCATGTCCTCAAACAGAACCAGCAAACAAAGACCCAGACAGCATTGTGAATAATGTCAACACCCAATATTCATTGAAGCAATACTTCATTTTCAAGGATTTATAAATTGCAGATAAATCTAATCCAGCCTAATCATCCCTCATTTAATATTTCATTTAGAATTCGGCCCACTGGTCATGTGCTCTGCATGTACTGGAATTTGACGAGTTAAGGTCTTCCAGGACGTCTGTGATCTCACGAGTGGGAAACAATGGAATGTCAGCCAAATCATCCACAGTCAAATTTATTCCAAAGTAATGTCATCCGGCTAGCCCTATTTCACATTGTCCACAAAAGCATATCAAACTCTGCCAAATTTATGAAGGAATTATCTTGATTCAGCCAACTAGGTTTACGGCATCATTTGCTGTGAATCTGTAATGACTTTCTCTCCTCCTCAAACAAAAGAGGAGCAATATCTTTTCATTATGAATCGTCCAGTGGTGGCATGCGGGATGATTGAGAATTCCGATGTTGGCACTGTGCAGCACGTGTACTTGGAGTTGCGTGTCTGTGTCTCCAGTCATCAGATTATCTCTCATTTCATTTCGTTTGGAGAGCAAGGCAAGCACTGGTTCGTGTTTTCACGTTAAACATAGAGGAATCTTCAGCTCCCAGGGTCAGATTAAATCTAAATCAATATAACCAAAATGACAAGAAAGATTACCCAAAGCCAGGCGTCTCAACATCACAAAATACACATCTGAAGCTGGCACTTTCTGCAGAATAATTAAACTTTTTTTCTCCAAATCTGACACAGTTATACAAATCTTGATCTCACATTTTCCATTGTCTATGCATTTCACATTCTCCATTCACAACAATACAGAAATTGACAATGACTTTTCATTAACAAATGGACTTTTATAGCTCATTTTGTAGCTATTTTATTATTTTAATTTTCAATATTTCCCAAGTTCATTCCAAGATCCAGGGGAAAAAAAGAGTTCCATTTCAGTGGAAAATCTGTTATCAACAATGAATAAAAACAAACATGTTCGAGACGTTTTTGCATTTCTTTTCAAAACCAATAGAACACAATGGACCCAAACTAACCCCTGAACAACCTACTGTACCACCTACCATGCTGATACTGCCAGAAATGCCAATCACACTTCTAAAGAGTGATATTATCCCGAGAATCTATAGAAAGACATAACTACTAGAGCCATCATCCAATCGATTCCTGTTCTTGCAGTTCCTCGTAGATGCACGGTCCATTGTTAAGACTTCCCTATCACACTCAGCACAGGAAGATCTCCATACGGTTCCCCACAATGCCCTCTGTCTGTGTATTATGGAAGTGCACTTCCAATCACGCTGATTGGATTTGGACCATAGCTCGTCTAGACTTAACAAACCATTAATTAACAATCAGAGGCCCAAGATGCATTCCATTAGATGTGGATCTACATTTTTCCAGCAGGGGAATCTGGTGGAAATAGTGTTATTTAGGAATGTATAGTGCCTCGATCGGCCATTCAATAATCCATCAGGGATCGGTTTGATCGGAGATAGAGTTACCAAATGGATGTAGTGATGAGCAAGGGTAATATTTGCTAGATTTATTGCAGGATTTAATAGACAAGTGGAGAGGTTATATGCTCTCATATGTCTTGAGTGATAGATAGTGTATGTAAAGGGTGATAAATGATAAATCGTAATTAATTCATGGTGTACCATTACAAATAATATTAGAGAAAGTAAAAAATATTATTGTTATTATACATATAGATAATGCATTAAAATATAATATTATGCTTTTAGTTAAAGTTAATTTATAAATGTAATTCTAATTATTCTTAGGCTGCAATATTTATTTAAAAAAAATATAACTTAGACTATTTAGAAAAATATACTGTAAATAGTGCACGAGTATGAGTCAATAGCTATGTAGGTAGGAATTAAAATGCCTAGATTTAATTGCTTATGGGGAAAACAAAGATTCCGCACCATGAGACTCAAAATTTTATCAAACTGTGGCAGACTTCCTTTACTATACTTCGATTGAAAAGCGACATTTAGATAATGGACAGCCGTTCATGGTACGAAGAGATGAACAGAATATATAGGCATTGTTGAAGCCCCTAGGAATGATTAACCTTTCGATTTGAGCTTGTTGAGACGGGGCATCAACTGAGATTGGAGAGGAGACCATGTTGGAATACTGTTATTATCTACTGCTGACTGAGTCTGGCTCCAATGCCGACAGTCCTCATGCAGGGAGTTGTCACGGTAACCATGTGGCTGGCATGTAACAGTCAGTTTACATCCGTCTGTAATTCAACTACAGTCAGAGGAAGTTCACGACTTAGTTAAAGTTTGGTAAGATTTTCTAGAAGATGTCAGTGCTCTAGTGGCAATGAGTTGCAAGATAATCCTCAACTAGATCTTATAGTAACTTAATGAATACCCACAGGCCATGGATGACACAGATGAACTAAGGGATGTAACTGGCATACTGAGGACAAATTGATTCTGAATGTATATCTACCTACCTACATGCACTGCCTGTAAACATTTCACAAAAACTGTTTTCTTATTTATTCATTCACCTTTTCTATCGAAATCTAATCTAACAACAAAAAACAACATATATTTGATTAAAAGTACATGTAATTCCTAGTATCAGTTTTTGGTATACTTTCTTTATGTTCTGTATTCTATGTAATTCAATCCTCTTCAGTTAATCAGGTGCCCCCTTCCTGGCTCCAACCCTATGAATACTTCCTCTGAACATAACAAGACCCAATTCTGATTCCTGTAAATTGCCCTTTTACTCCAAATGGATCTTACTATGAGGCCCCAGGCCTGCTAGGTAGGTTCATGTGACTTGATGGGCACACTCCTTTGCTGCTAACTGACAGAGGCCGTCTCCATTAAAATGGATGGCTTAATGGTTGGTAGTGAAAATCAATGGAGCGCAGGCAGCAGATACAATAGAATTGATCCCATTCCTGCTTCTTTCTGCCTATCACCGAATGTGTAAAGAGTAAGCGACCAGTGACTGTCAACTGGGTGATCGCTGGATAATACTCAAGACTTCGAAAGAAATCACTCAGTGACCTTGACCTTTCAATTTTGCAGAAGTGCACATTGTGCCCTTAGGGAAATCTCTCAAATCTTGCCTATTTTTTTCCTTTTTATAAATTAAGCCGAGGCTGATATGCGGAATAGCCTAGCAGTTGATGTGAATATCCACCAGAAGGAAAATGGAACTCTCCTAATCCTACAAATATATATTATATTCATACCATTTAGTTATACACTTGACATTCAACGTTTAGAATATTGATGGATTATGTCATTATTAAACCATATAGGGTCTTAATGTTCATCCACTTAAAGTTACAACCAATTAAACTAGGTGATAAATACTCAAACTAAGCTAGGATATGAATACTAAAAAGTAATAATTATGACAATAGAAATATTTGTTAAATCATCATGTAGTCCTACGTTTTGTCCATCAAATTAATAACGAAAGCCAGACTCAAAAAAGATTTAATGCATATTTTAATATATATATACTAATGACAAAGCATTCAATGGTGTCAACTAAATCACCCATGAATACATTAAAGCCACTATTTGCATTCTCAGGGTTGGGCCATTCCTGCTTCATTCCTGCTTCATTCCTGCTTCATTCCCAGTGTTGATGTAGAGGTTAGCGCATTCCACATGCAATGGCTGTCTGTTGGAATAAGCTTCAAAAGCCAACACGCAAATCCTATGAAAATTGGCTGACTTACACAATATTTAGATCATGTCAAGTTAATCTGTGATTTGGATACACAGGGCTATGAGCAATCCTTGTGGAACACCTGAGATGAATAATAAAAAGCTTGGTGTTGACACAGGCTTATACACAGGATTTCACACAGGCCGGAGCTCACATGGACTGCAGACTTCTCCGTGATAAGTCACACACTGTACACAGAACCTCCACAACACCTGTTCCCTAAGGACATGTTGAAGCATATTTCACGCCTTCAAATCAATGCCAATTATGTTAGATACCAAAATGCTATTTATGACAGAAATAAAAGAATACATAGTATTGGTAAAGAAACGACAAATCTATTTACTTCCATTCTGAAATAATTGACAATTATCTACATATAGATCTATGTACAATCTGACCAATTGATATTTGGACATATACTGTATTTTTTTACAACATAATTCAGTGATCTTACAGATGGTGATTAGACACTACAACAAGTTTCTAGTCTCCAATCAAACCCCAATTATTGTACAGCAGAAAGGGGCGGGTGGTAGGTAGAGCAGTGGTAGAACAGTTGGACTTCGGAGCCAAAGGTTCCAGGTTCAAATCCCTCCCTGGGGGCCCGGCATCAATGTTCGCGAAAGTTACCTTTCTGACGCGATATTGATAGGATGCGATGTCTGTAGAGT
>JAUTBT010025788.1:0-19894 GCA_032361225.1 Lepetodrilus schrolli
CCTAACCCTAACCCTAACCATAACCATAACCATAACCATAACCATAACCATAACCATAACCATAACCATAACCATAAGATAGTATAGTGGGGACCCAAGAGCTAAAGAAAACCTAGTCCTCTGTGAAGATTCTACATGAATCGGCCATCATCGGACAGTTCCGTTGGTTATATCATGTGACATCTGACTTCCATAGTTGATTTCTATCGACAAATACGTGTTCGAGTTGTACATGTATTTTTGGCCATGTCGTTAAATCAGTATCCTTACAATAAAATGACACACACGTGAGTGACTAGAATGGAAGAAAAGAGAGGGGGCTGCGGGCGGAAATCATATGCTATGAGTTTTTTGAACACACGAAAACACAAGAGAATAATAATAATAATATAGTTATAATAATAATAATATAGTTTTCCTAATAAAAGTGCAATTAAATGTTATAGCAATCTAGGATATTAATGGGGGAACAAATCTACTACACTATAAAAGTACAAATACTTTTTATTTATTTTTAAAGTATCTAGATCTATATCATATTAATTTTAAAGACTAGTAAAGAAATATAGAAAATACAACATATTTGTCGGGGAAATATAGTTGTATGATCAGAATATATAATAAACGCATTTTATATTTTTGCTGATATTGCCACTTTTTTAAAGTTAGATATTATGTTTTCCTTATTAAATAATAATTGGTATACCAATGTTATACTAAGTGCCTCATATATTGTACCAGTATTTAGCTTATATACACGTGCATTTCAAACTATAGTCATATAAATATTAAACATTCATATAAACATGTCTAGTATCATGTCTACCGGTCGACTAATATATATTCAGTGATATTTTCCAGCGCTTCCGCCAACTTCTGATAGGTCAAAGGAAGATAATCAAAAAGCAGCTGAAAGGAAAATCCCGCTAGGTGGCAGCGTTTCCAGAATTATTAGCATAAAGTGTGTTTTCATTTCGGTGGATAAAAACGATGGCCACACAAACTCACAAAAAGAAGATCTGCTATTACTATGATGGTAAGTTGTATCTAATATCTTCATGCTTCGATTTACAAAATTTTGAGAGTTTCTATGCGATATTTTCGAAACGTGCAGTTGTTCCTTTGTCAGTGCGGAAACTTCCACATGCCGTCGGCGCCGGTCTCTCATGCCACTTTGTTTTGAAAGTGTTTATTTAAAAAAATGTGAATATTGTTGATTACTTTAATAATATTTGATGACTGCAAAATGCGAACATATGTAAAACACCACTTTAGTTATAAGTTGGACATTTTTAGCGCAACATTAATATTTGAAACAGAAGAATGAAATCTACACGCTCAAAAAGGTATGGAAGCCCAGTTTTCCGGATTATGGCGCAGCAATTTGGCATTTGTGAACATGGAATTTCTAATGACTGATGTTGCGAGAAATCGCTGTATAGGCATTACCTGTCACATATAGAAATGGGGAATTCTATATTTGCTAAAATATGTTGTTTTATGTATTTTTTAAAGAAAAAAAGATGTTCTGATGAAAAGTATGGAAGCCCAGTTCTGTTTTCTTCTTTGTTGGCATGTACTTTTTATCTTGCACGCTATCTATGATTCTATGGGATGTTTGCAGTTTGTGCAAAATCTGCATATATAGTTTAATTTCATATTTAAGCAAATGACTCCCAAAATAGTGTAAAATGCTTTGTAATTTGTAGAGTTTTAAAAAAAATGATGCAAGGCAAGCAATCAATTTTCTATAATTGAGTTGCGTAATTTCAACTCCTACATTTACAGGCCAAGGGCGATCCTAGTATATGTCTAATTAGATATTGATAGATATTGCAGTTGTATTTTTAAATGGAAAATTATTCAGTAATATATTGAATTATCAAAATATTAGTAAATCATAAGTAATTAATTAGCTGTTTGAATTTACTTAAATAGAATATTATTAGACAAATCATATTCATAATGATGTTTTCAGGCAATAATTTGTTTAAATTTGAAGTATGTTAACTAATTTTGATTGTATATGGGTTTTTTTAGTCACCGGACCATGTCTTTCCACGTTCTCAGGGCTCAACTTAACGAATAATTTGGTAGCCATGGCGACCTAATTTTGCATTTGGCGACCAGTATTTAACTTATTTTAAGTGTTTCTGGAGCTGCAGGAGCCAAATGGCTCCTTGGAAAAAACAACAACTTTGAGTAAACTATGGTATAGAAATAGTGTGTCTCACATGCTACCATGGATTATTACATCATCTTTGGGGATTGCATCAGATTTTGAACTACAACAATCAATGCTGGGTATTTTAGCCATGCCAGCTGGTGATCGATAATGATTTAGAACATATAAGTTCTAATCCCAGTTTTCAATATTGGATACTTGCGAGGTACATAAATATTATAATTAATAAATTGATTTATTAAATGCCTAATATCTGTCTAGTAGCTGCTAACAGGTAACAGTATGCTTGGTTTAAAGAAAACTGTCGAAATTGAATTGGAAAATTGATAGGCTAACAGAAACTTGGAACTGGACACAGATTTCCCCATGCCATGAACATATTTTTCGCTGCTAAAATGTGATGATACCATTGTAGATCTATTCAAATGGTTTTTCTTCAATTACTCAAATTTATTGAAATCTGTAACTGTATTTTTAAACTAAAGCACCATGTAATACTGATATTATATAAGTGAAAGAATCTTGAACATGTTGAAAGTGGCTCTAAACCTTAGTAAAAAAAAAATTAATAAATAAATACTATGAATATATCATCATGTATGGGTAAAGATTCCCAGTGAATCCCACTGCAATGGCAAGATCATCAATGCATGTACTATACTATTACATATTTTTCATTTCCGCAAATGAACATCTTTCGGGAAATTGTGAAAGGATAGTATTAAGTCATGAAGCACATCAACACCGCATAACGTCATTCCATACCTTTTTATTGAATTGGTGAATCAAGCTCACATTTGATACACACACAAACACATATGCAGGCATTATACACACAATGAATCATGAGGACTGGGTGAATACTTTCTGATATATATATCATGCTAAAAACTGTAAAATGTGTCATTTTAAGAATTTGAAGGTGACCTGGGACATGAACAATTTGTAAAATGGCATTTAGGCACGTATAAATGTGGACATACAGAAGATAACTGTTATATATGTACAATGCAACAAGTTTTATAGTTAGAATAATTATTTTTGTGTTTATTTGATTTTTAGTGAAATTGCTATTTCATCTAAGGGTGGTAACTCTTTGCGATTTTAAGGGAGGTGTTTGCGATTTAAATCAAATCGATAAATAAACATTATATTACCTTTAAAAATGACATCTTCATACTGAGGTATAAAATCACAAATAATAAACTACTAATCAACAAATACACCCACTCATTGAATCTATCATTAGTAATTGGTAACTACAACAATAACGAACTTAACGACATACAATCACAGGATTGTTTCCATTATTAGTATTATTATACATATTTCATGGTCAAACATATTTTTATTAAGTATTAAGAAATGCCAATTGACACCATATTATTTATCCTGCAAACCTTGTTTTCAGGTGATATTGGGAACTACTACTATGGCCAGGGACATCCCATGAAGCCACACAGAATGCGTATGACCCACAACCTTATCCTCAACTATGGCCTGTACAGGAAGATGGAGATCTATGTGAGTTCTCTCCCTTTGTCCTTATTTATTTTACATTTTGCAACATGTTTGGAAATATCCTGCTATATCATATCTGCAAATCGAACAATGATTGAATTAATTAATAATCAGTGAATATGGTGTGAATGCTTGCTGTATTGATATTTATATTAATTGAATACATTGATTTCACACCAATCACATATATTTTATTCATCGGGGTGTTTCACGAAGCTCTCGTACCTACTACGAGACCATAAACAATCTCGTCGGGATTTCTTATACGTGGCGACCGGGCGCTTACGAGAGCACCATGGTCTCATAATGGATACGAGAGCTTCGAGAAACGATGCACAGTGTAGTTGAATGATCAGCAAGCACAAGACTTTTAAAATAGCTGTTGGTGTTGTGTTTTCTAGAGGCCACACAAAGCCACGGCGGAAGAGATGACAAAGTTCCACAGTGATGACTACATCAAGTTCTTGCGGAGCATCCGCCCAGACAACATGTCCGAGTACAATAAACAGATGCAGCGCTGTGAGTCACATCTCTTAACACTAGAAGCTCCTAATTTAACCCCCTCCCTGCTGGATTAGCCATAGACACTGGCCTTTGGGGCATCTCCGGTTGCCTTCAGCACAGAGAGGGTTAAATGTCCTGTCTGCGCTGTGGCAGTGCAGTTATCAGGTTTACTGCAACATTTCATGTCACAGGTGTTGCAGGTTTCCCTCTACCGTAAACTGACAAGCTGTCATGAGCTAAACAATCTTGAAAATGGCGTTAAACCCCCAATTCCAACCAGACGAAAGTTGTAATTGAATGGTCAATAATACACTATTTGAATGCAATTATTATTATTGTTCTTTTGATAAATTATTTCATCACAACTGAAAAGAAATTGCAATCCAGTTAATAGATTTAATGCTTTTGTATTTAATATTTAATTTTTTTAGACTTTTATTTATTATTATTATATTTTATCATAACTGAAAATATAATACAATCCAGCTGATTGATTTCAAGTTGTATTTTAATGCTTACTATTGACTTGTATGTATAATATGTATGTATATGTTGGACTTGTAAACTGATGTCACTTGGACTTGTTATTGTGTTGTAGTCAATGTTGGTGAAGACTGCCCAGTGTTTGATGGAATGTACGAGTTCTGTCAACTCTCAACTGGAGGATCAGTGGGTAAGACTATTGTTTACATTCTCAATATTATCCCATCATGTATGGGTGAAAGATTCCTGCTGTGACATAAAACAATAATTCACTCACTCATTCTCAAGATTTTCACTAAAATACTTATTGGTGGTAACTCCATAGTCGCGAAAAAACATCGAAAAAACTCATCGTGTTTATTTTGAATGCTCAGCAGTAGCTAGGTATTAATGTCTAGACACCCATAAAGTTTACATGGATGGTGAAATTATTTTCAGCTGGGGCTGTGAAGCTGAACAAGCAGGCAGCAGACATCGCCATCAACTGGGCAGGTGGACTTCACCACGCCAAGAAGTCTGAGGCGTCTGGATTCTGCTACGTCAACGACATTGTGCTGGCAATTTTGGAACTCCTCAAGTAAGTAACCCTCAGATGGGCATCAATAAATATGCAGGGATTATTTTACTTTACTGTGTTAGTTAACAGATTGAATAATTAACATTTATCGGTCAACTGATAGTCATTGTTAAAATAGTGTTTGATTCTGTTTCTTTTACTGGTTTTTATTTTGTCTAATCGTGTTATTTTCAGATATCATTGGCAAGTACTATATATCTATGCATATCTTTATGCTGCGAGCATTTCCTGGTGCATGCAAATACTTGCACTATATTAATCTACTTGGTACTATTGTAATTATTAGTCAATATTTAGTTTTGCATTTACTTCAGATATCATCAGCGAGTGCTCTATGTGGATATTGACATCCATCATGGAGATGGTGTGGAGGAAGCGTTTTACACCACAGACAGAGTCATGACAGTATCCTTCCACAAGTACGGGGAATACTTCCCAGGGACTGGAGACCTAAGGGTACGTATAGTACATATTTTGACTATGCACAATCCTGTCACATCTACCGTCAGTGCAACCCAAGTACTCTCAATCCTTTCGACGTCCATCGGTTTCATTTCATTAGTCGCACAATGTGAAAGTGGCAGTCAGAATATATCTAAAAATAATATATGCAATAACGGTCCATTGTACTTGTAATTTGATTGAGAATGCAGTGTTTCAAGTTCTGATTTTATGTTTCAGGATATTGGGGCCGGAAAAGGGAAGTATTATGCAGTAAACTTCCCCCTGCGAGATGGAATTGATGATGATTCCTACGAGAGCATTTTCAAACCGGTAATTCACAGTTTCATTTCATTATAGTATGTATTATCCTATCCATCTTTAAGTAGAATACTTTGCCATATATGTAATTTTCTGCATTTTTTATATGAAAGATTGAATTTGAATATTTAAAAAGAAACTGCGAGAATGATGTGAATATTTAGGTAGATAAATATCTTGAATATATTGTAGCTATATTTTGCATTAATAATGTGCCTTTACACATGCATGATTACTATTGATTGGGCGAGCATGATTTCCTTTTGTCTACTCGACAAGCATATGCAAAATGTCTTAATATTACAGAACAAGTACTATTTGTTCACTGGACAAGCACAGGTTTAAGCTATGATCTGATCTATTAGATGTATGTTTGCATGTAAAGGTGGTGACGAAGGTGATGGAGATGTATCAGCCCAGTGCCATCGTGCTGCAGTGTGGAGCTGATTCCTTGTCTGGGGACCGACTGGGCTGCTTCAATGTCACTCTCAAAGGTAAGTGTGGCTCATTTCATACCTATTGAAACTTTTTAACGTAACATTACACATTCGTACCATCAAATGTTAGAGTAGCTATTTTCTGGAAAATTTAACATGAATTAATGCATTTACACCCACAAAGGTCCTCGTCGCGTATGGGTGAAAGATTCCCTCTGTGACGTAAAACAATAATTCACTCACCCCACAAAGGTCGGATTTCCTCTGCCTTGAAACTTTTCCATTAATACATCCTCCCTAGAGTTTCTAGTCATCTGGCACTCCTTTGTAGGGCTGGGATTGTAGGAGTATTTTCCACCTTCTCCATTAATATTTGCACAAAATACTTCAAGAAATATTTTGTTTCTGTCCATCCTTGTAATTTTGATCTTTGTGTTTCCCAATATGCCCTGATTTTCATGTCAAACTATATCCAAGGATAATTATGAAGGCAATGTTGTATCATTGTGATTGATGTGTTATCTGCAAGTTAAAAGACACTATTATGGATACTACATGTTGTCGTACAGTACATGACACCAGGTTTTGTCTGTTGTGCAGGTCACGGCAAGTGTGTGGAGTATGTGAAGAAGTTCAACCTGCCGATGTTGGTGCTGGGAGGTGGCGGCTACACCATCAGGAACGTGGCTCGATGCTGGACGTACGAGACATCCATCGCTCTGTCTGTTGAAATGGCCAATGGTATGTGTAGTTGATATGTCCATAGCTATGTTGTATGCTGTAGATACGTCAACAGGGCCCCTTTTCACAGAATGATCATACTGCCACGAGTTTTGTCGCGTATGGTTGAAAGATTCCCGTTGTGACGTAAAACAATAATTCACTCACACTCACTTATATGAGTAGTATTTTTATACAGTTGTACAGGAAGTTAAGACTCCTTATTCTATGATCATTTTGTGTAACAGGACTTTTTTTAGTTAATCTTTTCATGCTTCCAGTGTTATTGGTTTGCATTTTCATAAAACGTCCATCTTAATTTAATTTTTATTTATTATGAAAATTTTTTCGATCCTCTTTAAAAGTTATTTTGTTATTATCACATGTATCTTAGAACGTTTTATTGTGGAAATATGTAGTGTAAATATGCACATTTGTAGCAAATTTATGATTATTTATATGTTTTCAGAGCTGCCATACAATGATTACTTTGAGTACTATGGCCCCGACTTCAAACTACACATCAGCCCCTCCAACATGGCTAACCAGAATACACCAGAGTACCTGGAGAAAATCAAGTGAGTGCTAATATGTTGAATGACATTGTCAGAACTGACTTTAACCCTCTCCATGCTGGAGGCAACCAGAGATGCCCTAAAGAGCTGTGTCTGTGCCTAATTCAACAGGGAGAAGGTTAAACTACATGATAAAGACGAGGGTACAAGTAATGAATTATGTAGTTGTCAGTTTGCATTGAGATCTGTGCAGCCAAACATTGATAATGAGTTGGTTGTATTCTTGGAATACTTTACCATTGATGTATTCTTCTTTCAGAACAAGACTGTTTGAGAATCTACGCATGCTTCCCCATGCACCAGGAGTCCAAATGCAAGGTAAATTTTTTCAATTTATCTGTATCTTTTGCAGAAACATTTGATTAAATATTTGATTAGATTGAGGGTACAAAAATGGAAAGAGATGTATATATATTCATATTGTAGCGTATGGGTGAAAGATTCCTGCTGCGACGTAAAACAATAATTCAGTTACTCGTTTCAACATTCTTAGACATATTTCACTGTTAGTTTGGAATAAAACTATATCTTGAATAGTACGTTTTATAGTGTCTATCTGAATTAACCAGTATCTTATTTAATTTTGCAGCTATTCCTGAAGATGCCATCAATGATGAGAGTGATGATGAAGAAAAGGAAAATCCCGATGAAAGAATCTCGAGTAAGTATAAATTGATCAGTCCGTCTCTTATTGTTAGTAAGTATAAATTGATCAGTTCGTCTCTTATTGTTAGTGAGGTGTTTTCATCATTGTAAAATAACATAAAAGAATCTCGAGTAAGTATAAATTGATCAGTCCGTCTCTTATTGTTAGTGAGGTGTTTTCATCATTGTACAATAACATAAAAGAATCTCGAGTAAGTATAATTGATCAGTTCCTGTGTTGATAGTGAGATATTTTCATCATTGTACGTCTTCTACAATAACACTGCAGCATACAGAATTGTAACGTAGTGTTGTTTTTCAGTCCGAGCTAGCGACAAGCGTATCGCGTGTGATGAGGATTTGTCCGACAGCGAGGATGAAGATGGATTTGGCCGCAGAGACCGACTGAACAACAAACCCAAACTGAAGAGACCTAGAAATGACGAGGAAAAGAAAGAACCAGAGAAAGGTCAGTAGGAGAACTTAGAAGATTCTGTTTAAACATGTGTTTTTTCTTTCTGGAAAATAATGAACTGTGGTGTTCTAACATTGTGGAATGTCACAAATAGCTGTCAAAAAGATTTGTCCAAGTGATGTTAAACACAATTCACCACAACCATTCTTCATGCTCAATTAATAACATTTAAATGACATTTATTCAGTTATACTTTGTTTTCAATATTGGCATAACTATTCATCCAGTTCTATGTATTTGGGATACAATTTACTATTTATATATTGTTTTGCTCGTCATGCCTGTTACAGTAGTATCGGTACATTTTATTACCATCTGACTTTTAGGCCCATTCATATGACAATTTTAAACACTAGTATTCATGATTCCAAATAATGTTTTCAGATTCTAAAGAAGAGAAGAAGGAAGTGAAGAAAGAGCCGAGTGAAGTGAAAGAAGAAGCCAAACCAGCTTCAGTGTACGTCTAGTTTGTCCTTCAATTTGGATTTTATCTTTTACGCTCACAACCTTTGATTTCATAGTTGTACATGGCAACTACTATACTTTCATACCACCTCTTGTTTAGTAACCTCCAAGGTAGGTGGACATAATTATGTCTTGGACAATTCTATGTTACATTTTGTAGGTTCATTATCATTCACCATGCAAGGCAAATATATCGAATATATTTTTTCTGGAACTAGCTTATTAAACTGGTCCCTGTTCCTCGGAACGATTGCAGTGCTACAAGGGTCGTAATTCCTTAGCAACACCATCTTAACATATAGGAGTTACGACTCTCGTAATGTTACGATTATTCTGTGGAATGGGCTCCCTGTATGTTTGTTTATCAATGTATATATGTTTGTTTATCAATATTTATATGTTTGTTTCAGTGATGAGAAGCCTGAAAGTGCAGACAAGAAAGGTAAATATTCTCCTGTAATGATCAGCATCTGTATTTCCTCCATTATTGGAGATTGTCTAATATAAAAGAAAACGTAGAACCAAGTACTTGTTCCTTAATTAATGAGATTCGGGTCAGACTCGGATCATAATGTCTCATGATATGTATCATAATATGTCTCATAATATGTATCATAATATGACTGTCTCCTGTTGTTTCCAGAGCCAGCAAAGGAGGCCGCTCCAGCTGAGACTAAAGAAGCTGAACCCAGTCCACAAGAGCCCACAAAGATGGAACATTGAACCCATACAGCGTTCTGGACACACTTGTATATAGACATTCACTGTAAACATACGACAATGTGGGCGTGTGTTTGAAGGACACGTAGTACGAAGTACTACTACGAAGTACTACGATCGCAGACCGTGATCACACCCACTGATGAGCAGTCATTTAATGAATGCACATTTCAATCATTTATAGACATGCAACCTGAAACTGAAAGTTTTCCTACTATGTAAGAAATGCAAATAATTGTTAGATTTTTAAGATTGTTGATTGGCTAATAACATTCATTATGGTTTGTATCAATTTCCTGCATGGCTATGTTGAAAATCCACATTGCAATGGAGACTGCATTATCTGAAACTTAACACATTTTATGGAATTTACAAGTTTTGAGATATTTGAGTTTTATGTTTGTCCATGACTACCACATCTTGTATGACACTGAGATTAACATTGTACATATAACATCTCTATAAAGTATAGTTTAATCATGCTGCTTGTATCATCGTCGCAAATGGGTGAAAGATTCCCGCAGCGACGTTAAACTCCATAATCGCTCACTGCTTGTATCAAACAAGACATATAAGAACTAGTTCTCTCCCTTTGGTTCATATGACCCAAGGGAGGTTATTGCATAACCTACTTGTTCTGCACTGGTATTTCTCATGACCAGTCACACTCATCTGACACCACTGGACCATGAAATTCAAAATTTGACTTCATATTTTATGCGACTGCTCTGGTCATTTGGAATACTGGCCATATTGTTACCAACAACCTAATTTCAAGACATAACTTGTTTATCTGGTAATTCTGCACATGTTGATTTATGTTTTGACAAATAAATTTGTGTAGGTATTTTCGAATAAATCTATGGCTCGCCATTATCGATGGTACTATAGCCACAGACAAGGTATTTCAAGTGAGCTACTGAACTATGGTATTAACTCTGTCGACACATTGTTTCCAATGTAATTTATGCAATTTTATTTTGCATGAAATAAATAGAAAAGTTACACGATTACCTGTGAGAAGTGAAACCGCACTGAGCATGAATTTTGAAGCCCTTTATTCTGTTGTTAATTGGGTTCATTTTGAGACTTCATAATAATTGTTTTCTTCATTTATTCATTTTCATGACTTCATAAAGTAATTTCCATTAGTACACAAGGGAAGTGTTATTTATTTATGTGCAAGTATTAACTTGTGTTGCATGAGGTGATACAATTACTCACTAGTCGACCTCAAAACTGTTTGAATATCTTGTCATGTTTTGATGAATTGTATCTTACTAACTATAAATAACTAATAGTAATGTACTTATATAGCACCTTGATGATTTATCTTAGTAGGGTCGGGGGGTGGGGTAAATATGAATCGTATTAATTACATTTCCTACGCAAAAATGCATTTTAATATATTTGGTATTTCATATGGATTTCAGACAATTTCTGAATCTTTTTATGGTGAAATATTTGAGTTGATGTCACAATATTGTAATAAACCATTTAATAAATTAATATGTTTTGTTTTGCACACTGCAGCATGTTTACAGATCTATGTTACGTCAAGAGAAAAATTGATTCTTTGATAAGAATGGAATTCCTGGAAGTATCGACCATAAATTGGTGACAATATTGCTGAACTAAAGTGGGAAAACAACGTAATATTATCCACTCACTTGCCATATAATCCATTGTTAGCTATGTCATTAACATATAATCTTGGTGCTTGTACTCCAGATATAAGGACGGCTTGCCTATCTTCCCACTGCAACGTAAAACACTAATCCATTCATTCATTCTTACTGATGAATTATCACCATGGTTCAATATGCCATATAAGGAGCCTCATGACATCATTACATGATTAGGCTCAAGAGTATACAGTCCCCTGTAGAATTGTCTAAAGTATATTTTTTCAGAACTCCTATTTCTTGCAAACAAAATTCAGTATCTTGAGAGCTCGAGAGCTTGTAGGGTACCAGAATTTGTGGTCTTCAACAATCAAATTGAACAGCAATGCCATAGAGACAATTTATTTCAGAAACAGACATGTTATCTACTTGTGAGATTTTGAGGAAATCTTTTAATATCTGTGTACTGAACAGAATAAGAAAAGTTCATTCCCCGGATGTGGAATCAGTCCACTTGAGTACAACCATTTTTATAATTTTTATCATCTAGAACAATTCTCATTCTAAGAGGTCATACACATTTTAGTTTTTCACTACAACACAAGATACCTCATTTAGTCTTAGGTGGGTCTGTACGTTGGAATGTTGCTTCTTGGAGAACTCAAAATTATGAAAATCTTAATAAGAATAATAATTTTAATAAAATCTTAACAAAAATATTGTTAACTTCTTGTACATTTCTTGTGAAAAGTCAAACCATGCATGAAGCATGTTTGTACCAATGTAAAATTCAATGTAGGAGTTTATTATATGTTCAACAGAACCACACAACAAACCAATGTTGGTAACGTATATGCAATCAGAACAATTTAATGTACACTTGGATTTCCATTAAATGAATAATGTGTTGGCCTGTTAAATGGTCATGGATAGAAGTGAAGTCTAGTCCAGAGTTTTAACACTGTGTGCATCCAGATCTTGGGGTGGATTAGTTAGAATGCTTTTCACATCCTGGAACAAGAGAAACACAAATATTATTTAACAATTACGATTTTCATACAGCCAAATTAAAAAGCCATATAACAATGAAAAGTTCAATTGATAATAACTGTTTGGGATCTTAAAAAATATCAAATTATCTCATATATCATTCAACTTTGTGCAATATTTGATTTTTAAATAGTTACAGTATAATTAACAGAAAACAGAAACCTTCAAAAAGCTTAGAAAACATTTCATGTTGTGTGAATGAATATAATAGCATAACGTCATGAAAGCATATTTGTGAAGGATGAGAGCTAGATATATGTGATTTATAATGCTCTGTATATGCAAACCAAATTCCTGGAACGGTAAGAAAGCTTTATCTTATTCTATCTTCGATGGTACCATTCTATTCTAACAAAGTATTATGAGTAAACCACAGTGTCTCATTCTTGTCCCTTTTTATCTCATTTCCTATCTCACTAATTCCTTCATTCATACACGATGCAAACACAAAGAGCTCAATGATCATTCTTGGTGCCAACACTAACTAGTCTATGTAATGGTTGTTGTACTAACCAGCAGTTTGTACGTCATGCAGGCTGTAACAATGTCCTGTATAAGTGGATGTTCTATGAGGATTCTGTATGGCAGGATATTTGCCTGGTCATGTTCATCGTCCAACTCCTGGTATGCAACTGATAGCCGTTCCTGCACAAAAGGGGTTAACATGAGTAGGCATTTCTACAGGATTATGGTTAAAATGGTAATTTATGCACCATTAATGCAAGGTCAATATTTGTAATGCAAAATAAATAAAAAATTGATTAAAAAAAAATCATGTAATTATAAATGTTTCTTTAAAATTTATATATATCGGTAATTGTTTTTCTCGATAAATGATTAATGTTGTTCATAACAAACAATCAATTATTAATGCTTGTTTTAACATTAATATAAAAAAGGTCAATAACAGATTCCCTATTTTAACAACAATCTGTCTAACTTCTTTTTAATAGTAGAGACATGTAGAAGGTTTCCCCAGGGAGCTGAGGATGTAGATGATGAGTACACTTACCATAGAGGTGGCATCTTCGGGGTCAGAGGACAGATTGAATCTGTGGCTGTCACCATGGCAACACTCTCCATGATGAAGGACCTGCAGGAAGGACAACACATTGACAGAACGACGGAATCATTTTGAAAGGTTAATATTTTACTACTTCCACACAAGAAAGTAAGAAATGCATATTTTGAAATATTCTTAACTGTTTTATGTAAAAAATAGAGTAAATTCTAATTCCAACCATAACTATATACTGGAATTTGGTGCATGACAAATGGGCATTTATTATTATTATTGTTACTATTACCATTATTTCTCTGAAGTACTTTCCAATTTACTAATTGATTGTTCATTTGAACTAAGTATAATTTACAAACCATAGTGTTTTATTTTTGTCACTTTTAGTTCTATTTCTACTGTCAAGATTTACCATGACATGGTCTCAAGAGATCACTACTATGCCTAATTAAACGACCAAAACAGGGCCTCTACCTTGAATAGGGCCTCTATGGGTACTTCTGCCTCGTATGCTGACTCCGGGATCTCCTCGCAGGACATTGGAGGCTCCAGCACCTTGTCGTCCTTGTCCCCAATCTCTAGAGGAGCTATAGTCAGACTGCAGGACAAACAGGACAAATTTATTACTGACACTACATGCCCCCATGCCACAGAACCATACTAGTGCTATGAGAGTCATAACTTTCTATGTTACAGTACAGGAGTTACAACTCATAGTATTACAATCTCTAGAGGAGCTATGGTCAGACTGCAGGACAAACAGGACAAATTTATTACTGACACTATATGCCCCCGTACCACAGAACCATAATAGTGCTATGAGTCGTAACTTTCTATGTTACCGTACAGGAGTTACGACTCATAGTATTACGATCATTCTGTGTAACAGGATCCAGGTTGTTAAACTAACGTATTCCTTATATGAAAGTTGTTACATCAATATCGTAGCTCGTAATCTTATACAATATCTCAAAATGTTCCCAGCAGGATTGCAGGTAATGAAAGGAATCATGCATAATGATTAACCCTTTCTCTGTAGGACTAGGCTTCGGCACTGTGACTGCTCTTTTGGCATCTTCAGTTGCTTTCAGCATTGAGATGGTTAAGTGTTCACTGGATACATAGTTATTGATGGTGATCAGAAAATAATGAAATACATTCACTAAATCAAAAGGCTGTAAGATGGGGAATGTCTCCTTACCCATCATCCACAATCTTCAAGCTGTCGGTTACCATGGTCATGGAGGGTTTATCCAATCGCGGCATGTGTGTGCCAACGGCGACACTCAATGCTCGCAGAAATCCTTCGTGACTGTTGGGAGCTGCACTGAAGTACATCAGCTGTATGGAAAATATCAGACGTTGTGAGATATCCAACTTGATATCAATGAGAGAGATCATTTGATAATCGCTGAGATTTATGGTGAGATGTCCTACTTTGATATTATTGTGACAGACCATTAGAAGTCTTTTGATGTCCTCCTTGCTAGATTAGATACTCTGGTTACATCTAGCTATTAGAGGGTTAAATTAAATTGATTTGAAATAAATGACATCATATACTTATCATAAATACTTGTTAGGAACCATTTTAGTCCAATAGTCCAAATGAACTATTCCAAATAAACAGAACTTTTAGTGACTATAACAATTTTCATGGTCATTATCAACCAGGCCCTGAGATTACGAAACATTTTGAGTACGAGTTAATGGTCAAGATCGGGGCTGGTAGTAGCGCAGTGGTAGAACGTTGGACTTGGAACATTCCAGGTTCAAACCCTGCCCCGGCATCAATGTTGGCGAAAGTTACCTTTCTGACATATTGATATTGATAGGTTGCGCTGTTTGTAGAGTGCCAATGCAGTTATCATCCTTGGTCATGTCAGTACCAGCTGATGCTCGCAGGTTTACTGCAACATTCAGTGCTATGGATGTAGCAGGTTTCCACATGCCCTAAACTGAACAGCCGTGATATCAGTGAAAGAATCTTGAAAGCGGTTCTAAACCCCAATATAAAAAAATATATAAATAAAAATGCTCAAGATCAAATTTTATATGGGGATTTGTGAACAAAACCTTCAGTTGAGCATGAGTTTGTACTAAAAAAGTGTTGTAGTCTTGGTGCTAGGTTCCTGTTCCACACAGCAATCATAGCAATCACAACACTGAACAGAACCAGGAGGATTAAATACAGACTACATTTTACCATGTTTGTGTAGTCTAGAACTGGTGGTGTCTCGTCCATGTAGGCAAACATGTCAAACAAGATCCTCTTCAGGTTTGCCATTCTACCATACGTATGTTCCAATATGCTGGTGTCCTCGATGTCGAACCACAGGTCAATCTGGAAGCAGGCGAACAAGACTTCAACTGACCATAATATTTTGACGGAATTAATTTCTTTGAATGGATTTTGTAGAGAAACATGTCTCATTGAGCATGTTGAGCCCTGCCTCTAAAGCAATACAAAAGTCTTCTATTTTTCTATTCCAATGTATATTTAAATAAGTTGACAAACTAGTAGCATATCCTTGGCTATTAAATAGGTTTTCATCATAGTAGCATATTATAGTGAGTAGGAGTTTGACTCACGAAAAAAATAGAACCATATCAGTTTGTAGGCTTCACACCACACTGTCCATTTATATCAACAAACAATTTTCTTGATCTTATTTAACATCTGATAAATGTTCACATAAGATCAGAAATGACAGACTATGGAAGTATAATTTAAGATAATTTTATTTTAAAATAATACTGAAAATAAAGATAGCGTATAATTTTTGAAACCATTATCCCCTGAAATTCTACAATGGTGATCTATTGAACTCACATCACTATACTGGTCTCTGGTGACGACTCCCGAGTAGTTCTGGTCGACCTCCAGGAACCTGCCCTTGGTCTCCAGGAGCTGGGCCTGTGTGGGGGTGGGGATGGGTGTGGTGAGAGGCAGGAGGAAGCGGCGCCAGTCCACATACTCACTGCTAGTCACCAGGCTGTTTGCTATCTCCTGGATCTGTTTTAAAGCAATCAATAGGACTACGTTATTACTGTATTCATTAAATCATTTATTCATTCATTATATTTATTTATAAATGTATTTGTATATTTATTTATTAAACTTGTAAAATATTGAGAGATAAAAAATAAATAAATTATGGAAATGTTGAAAATGTAGACAAATCAAATGTATATACAATAGGACAGTGTTCATTCATTCGTTTATTCATTCTTTATTTATTTATAAATGTATTTATATATTTATTTTATTTATTTATTTATTTATAAATTTATGTATTATCTATCTATTTATTTCCTCATTCAATCATTCATTCATTTATTATATAAATTTAATTTTTTTGAATATTCAAATTAAAAGCAACATTTGATTCCAACCTGTCCTGGAGTGACATGCATCCACAGGTCAGGCAGCTGCTCCATTCCGTGTGTGACAGCCACCAGGTTCTCAAACGTCTCACAGAAACACTTACTGGACATGATTCCCTTTGGTGCTGTAGACAGGAACTTGAAATACAATGTATAGAGTGTTGAATATAACACTACAGTGGAATAGTCTTGGAAATGATCCTACCCCATTATTTAGTGATCATCCAAATAGCAATATTGACTTTATCAACAAATTCACGTAAAATCTACAAAGTTACAGGGATGGGCGATAGCATAGTGGTAGATCAAACTTCGGAACCTTAAATCCTGAATTTGAACCCGTCTTTGAGGTTTGGCATCAATATTTGTGGAATTTACTTTTCCAGCACGATCATGATATGATGATGCTCTGCTTGTATAGTTGCATTGTAGTTATCATCCTTGGTCTGTCAGTACCAGCCAGTGTTCACAGGTTTACTGCAACACTCATCACTACATGTGTTGCAGGTTTCCTCCAGTAATAAACTGACAAGCCATGATAATGAGCAAACAAATCTTGAAAATAAATATGGCTTTGGACACTGATATATCATACAACCTATCCTACCTGATGGAAGAGAATCATGAGCTGTTCCACTGTAAACTGGTCTGGCATGGGCTGTTCTATTGGTGCTGGTTGGGGTGGTGGGGTTGGTGACCGCAACACAACATTGTCCTAGAGAACATGTATAAAAATTAAGTTTAAAATCACAATACCTGATATTAATACATGATTGTTTAACAATTTTTAGTTTTGTGTGTAATTTTGTATTCAAAGAACATGTAAATTACCATGAATATGAGTCTAAATTTATGTATCAATAGTATTTTATAATAATAGTACAGTATACCATATAATATAGGCGATCACTTACTGATATATGTGCATTAATGAACCCCTGATGATTCAATATACAGTGTAGATAAACAAGAAAGAGAAGATGCATTTAGTGTGCATACGTTTGTTGTAAAGAAGAACCCATTACCACATCTATCACAATTAAATGTACATAATTTAATGATAGGAAATTAATAATAAAAAATAATATAAAGATAGATTTTAAAAGCATCAACATCAAGTGAAGACAATGATGGCATCAGAAAATAACCTTGATGCTTAGAATAGTGTCTTATTTTGAAAAATGGTGTTTTTAGTGTAAATCTAATGTTGTTTGATAGCCTATTCCATATGGACAGCATAGCTAAGGTAAAAGCACTTATTAAAAATTTGCACTCATTAAAAAATATTGTTAGGCAACCACTATTTCCTAATTACAAGTACCATGTACTTTGTAATTTGAAACATGCAGCCATCAGTCTGATTCATATAACTTTGCCGTATTTGGATTATACGTGTAAGCGTTCACTGAATACTCTGAATGTATTATACAACACCATGTGTATAATATTTCCAAATTTCCCTTAGATAGTGGCATGCTAAAAGTGGAAAAAGCATAAAAGTGACTGATCCCTCATTTTGTGTGGTAGCAGATGCAGATGGAATGGTTGTGAAACAGTCAGGTCTAATGACATCTGACCAAAACTGGTGCTGTGTGATCTTCAATCATGTGATGGAAATCACTTTTCAAACTCACTTCTTCAACAACATTATAATCCTTCAGTTTGAAAGCAAGAAAATGAATATCACACAAATAATTAATTATGTAATAAATTATAATTAAATATTTGTTGCCTGAATAAGTTGTTTTCCGAGTACACTGACAGGACAATGTAACACGACCTTATGACACTATAACAGGACAACATTGACTTCATGACACTACAGCAGGACATCAATCAGGACATCACCAATGATGTGCCAGTTACAATATGAATGATGTCACAATTACTTAAGAATCATTTTCTAGTGTGAGAAGATCATATTGATAATTATTTTTTGATTTCGAACTAAAAATGTTACATAATAATTAACAAATTAATATTATTTAAGATACTTAGGAAATTGTAATGGTAAAAATACCATGATGTTTGTATCCAGGGTGTATATTGTTGTACAACCAAATATACAGTATAATCATCCAATAGGAAGTCTCCTAGCTAAAATTAACACTTACATCATCCAATAAGAAGTCTTCTTGCTTGATGACCAACTCCTCCTTGATTTTCTCTCCCTTCTCAATACTGAATCTCATGGCTTCTGACATGTGGTCAATGCTAGAGCGAAGATGTTACATGATGGTCAAGATGGATTGGTTGGTTGGTTTATTTGGGGTTTAAAGCCACTTTCAAGATTTGTTCAATCACATCATGGCTTGCATGCATATGTACTGCTTGTACTAGTCTTTAGATTCCTTGACCCTGAAGACATGGGTATAGACGCTAAAATTGAGTCCCTATCTTTATTAGTAACTAAGATATAAGACATGGAGATCTTAGCATATCAGCCATTTTTAACGATGGCCGCTATGGCCAACAGAGGTCAAATCCAGCTGGGGTCCCGGTTTGAAATTAATCACTATGGGGTATAGTAACGCTATGCCAAATTTCATGCTTGTATCACAAAGTCAATTTCTTTGGGCTTCTACACTGACACACTTGTAACAGTGTAACAGCTGCCGCCATCGTAAACAATCAATCTCTTACTTGTCGACTCCCAGATAATAGTTCCATATTTACTGCTGAAGCTAAGGCAATACTTATTGCTTTAGAAGCTATTCAAAGATTCAAACCCAAATCATACATTAT
>JAUTBT010025799.1:5224-19890 GCA_032361225.1 Lepetodrilus schrolli
GAAGTTGAAGAAGTTGAAGAAGTTGAAGAAGTTGAAGAAGTTGAAGAAGTTGAAGAAGTTGAAGAAGTTGAAGAAGTTGAAGAAGTGAAAAATCCAGATATGGATGTGGATTTAAATCTGGACCTTAAATCACCTTCGGAGGAAGCGCCTTCTTCTAGCATAGAAGTCATCGCTCCAGATCTATTAGAAATGATGCAGGGACAATTCGAACCTTATGCCGAGTCTATATTTGTAGCATTAGAATCGGACTATGCAAAAACTTTGGATTCTGAAAAATTTGAGCAGGCCATATTACCTCAGTTGGGTGAAATAGAGATCCTATCCAAGGTTTCAGAAACTATAGGGCTGGAAGGTTTGCAGTCGGTTTTTGAAATACTCCGCAATAATATGCATGCGCTATGCTCTAACAAACTGATGCTGGAAAACGCGCAATCTCAGTTATTAACCAAGGCAATGAGCCACATTCTTCACTACATGGCGGATATAGAAGATGTCACCAAGCGTACAATACTCGCTGAGCATTTCCTTGATCCAGAGTGGCCTTCCCCTATCACAGAGGATGAAGCTCAGATATTGGTTGAGCTGTTTAAGAAAGTATCTCTTCAGTCGAAAAAAGAGGCCTTAGGTGCTCGCAAAATAGCTTCGCCTGAAGATGTTTCTCTGAGCATACCGGACGATGTTAATCCGGAATTACTAGAATCTATCTATAATGAATTACCGATCCTGACTGAGGATTTCACCGAAGCAGTACAACAATTATTAGAAAGTGGCAGTATTGCGGATGTAGAAAATGCTCAACGTATTGCCCATACGTTAAAAGGTTCCGGTAATCTGATTGGTCTTACTGGCGTCGCTTCCCTAACCCATAATATCGAAGAGATTATGGAAAAAGTAGCAACGCATGGCAGCGTCCCAAAAGGCGTTTTTGACACGCTGCTAATGGATTGTTCCGACTGCCTTGGGGCGATGTCCGATTGCGTTCTAGGTAGAGGTAGTGCTCCTGATAATGCGCAGGCGCTATTGCAGCAATTGTTAGATTTAGCGTACCAAATTAAAGCTGAGGGTATTCCTGAATCGGTCGAGACGCTACCTATTGTCAAAGCTGAAGCAATTCCCGCTTCGAATGCTGTTTCAACCGTCGTTGAAGATTCCACTTTTCCACCCATAAAGACAGTAGACGAATCTCAAAAGAAGCCGAGTACTGATAATGCTGAGACGATGACTCGCATACCGTCTTCTTTGGTCGAAAATATGTTGCGAATGGCCGGCGAAAACAACATTCTTACCGGTCAGTTACAACAACGTTTAAGTGAAACCATCGAACAGAATGTATCCATACAAGAGCACAATACTTGGCTTTTGAATTTGGTTATGGAGTTAGAGCAACTCATCGAGGAGCAGGTAAGTATCTCTCAGGACAGCAGTGCGGCGCACAACGAGGATTTTGATCCGCTAGAAATGGATCAATATAATGAGCTGCACACTTGTGCAAACCGTTTATTAGAGGTTGCAACCGATGCCAAGGATGTTACAGCCTCAGTCAGCTCCCAACTAGGCGAATTAAAAGACTTACTAATTGTTCAAGAGCGCCTGCAAAAAGAAAACCACGAGCTTGTATTGCAGAGTCGAATGGTGCCTGTTCAAAGTATCGAGTCGCGCTTGCAACGCACCATTCGGCAAGCCAGCAGAACGACCGATAAAAAAGTGAAATTGCACATAATCGGTACCGATACGCTTATTGATCGAGATATCCTAAACTCATTGGTCGATGCTTTGATGCATTTGTTACGTAACGCTGTGGATCACGGCATTGAATCAAGCGAACAGCGGCTTGCCGTTGGAAAGAATGAATCTGGCAATATCACCCTAGAATTCTCCCTACGTGGTGATCGTATTATTGTAGTTTGTCAAGACGATGGTGGCGGTCTTGACTTGGTTAAAATTCGAGCTATTGCGGAACAAAAAAACTTGATCACTGCCGATCAACCTTTATCTGACAAAGAGCTACAACGATTAATATTGAAATCTGGTTTTTCCACCCGAGATTCAGCGACGCAGCTTTCCGGTCGTGGAATTGGAATGAATGCTGTGCATGATCAAGTCCTGAAATTGAAGGGCGAACTCGATATCGACTCTCAGTTTGGTAGTGGTAGCCGAATAGAGCTCGCATTACCCGCCACGCTGGTCTCGGTGCGAACGTTGCTGGTTCGTTCAGGCGGTCAACTGATTGCTGTTTCTAATCGTGGTCTAGAACAAATTCTATATCCAGGCGCGGGGAAATTGAAAACCTGGGGCAAAAAACTGGCTTATCAGCAAGGCGAAAAACTTTATGTGGCTGAGAAATTTGAAAACATTATAAATACTGCAGAGGCGGCTAACTCCGCAACGGAAGGTGACCTATCAGCCATGCTATTTCGAATGGAGACGGGAGAAATCAAAGCAATTCTTGTCGATCAAGTCATGGATAGTCGCGAGCTGGTCATTAAAAGCATGGGACAATATGTCCCTAAAATACATGGCATCATGGGGGCGACCATTCTCGGTGATGGTAGTGTTACCCCGGTTTTGGATATCCCTGAATTATTGGGCGCAAGTCATACTCGGTCCGTGGTTCGTCGGTTTGGCGAAGTTGCGCGAACGAATGATCACCCGCGCGCAAGTCAGCATGCTTTAGTTATTGATGATTCGCTGAGCGCTCGTCGTTCGTTGGCGCAACTGCTTTCTGATATGGGCTATGAGGTGAGTACAGCCATTGATGGTATTGATGCGATCGAAAAGATGGAGAATAGTCTCCCCGATGTCATTCTAGTTGATCTGGAAATGCCTCGAATGAACGGTATCGAGTTAACATCACATGTTCGAAGTCACACTCAGACTAAAAATATTCCAGTCATAATGGTCACCTCGCGTGCAACGGATAAACATCGTCGACAAGCCGAAAATGCGGGTGTTGATGCGTATCTGACTAAGCCTTTTTCGGAAAACGAAATAATGGATCAGATCGCTAGAACGGCAAAAGGCGCTATCTAATGTCCACGCAAGCACAAGGTACTCAAAAACAATTTAATAATAGTACTGGATACGCAATGCTTCTAATGGATGATTTGAAGCTATTGATTCCGCAAGAACAAATAGAAGCGATGGAATCGACTAAGGACATAGAACATAGCGAAGCCTCAGATCAGGATCAAGTGGTTGGCTATATACGCTTTGAAAACAGGTCTTGGCCTGTATTCTCCTTCAGCAATAATCTGACACCGTTGAGCTCAGCCTCCTTGGATCGCCAGTTTTGTATCTTATTACATGTAGGCAACGGTTCATTCGGTGTGCTCAGTGAGCAAGCTTTATTGTTAAATCCAGGAGAAATCCAACCCCAACCGCTTCCTGAATGTATGGTGATGGAAGAGTCGCCGATAACGGCACTGGCTGTTTTTGCAGGTGAAGTTATCTGTATCAGCTCTGCCGAGCGCTTAGCTGAAGTAGTCTCTCTAAATGAGGCTAGCAAATCCGAATAACCTCAATTTATACAAATAAAAACGGTTTTCACACTCATGAAAAGACTATTTATCGGAGTATTAGGTAAGGACCATAATCATGCCTGAATCGGTTGCTTGGATACTGGGCTTTGGGGGGGGAGTTCGGGTTGCAATCGGCGAATTAGAATTGATCCATCTTGAAACACAACCAAAGCTATTCTCAGTTCCTAAAACACCGAATTATTGCCAAAACGTCGTTATTTGGCAAGATACGATAGTCCCCGCTATCGATTTAGGGATAGCCCTGCAGGGTCAGGTTAATGCGCATGAAACATCCTACTCAGCCATTGTACGTTATCGGATGGTTGCGAATGGACCTTTAGCCTACGCTGCTTTATTACTTGCCGAAATACCGGTGCGAATGGTTATCAACGATAGTCTTGCTTGTCCGCTTCCGGATGAGCTAATCGCTTTAAAAGCACTGACTGTTTCCTGCTTTTCATTGAATGGAGAAAGTATTCCTATCATAGAGCTAGCGAGTGTATTTTCCCAAGCTTCACAAAATACCTTAGGAACGGAAAATGAATAAGTTTGACAGCTGGCGCAGTCGTTCTGTTTCTCTTCAAGGCTTGCAAGCAGGAGCATAGCCGTGCTATGTAACTGTTTGCGTAACGCAGAAGAGAAGCAGAAGGGCAGGTCAGTTGTAATACTTATTTAGTTTCCGTTCCTCAGGGTGAGTTTTCCCATGGCCCTTCCAGTAAACTCAACCACTATGGACTGAAGGTCCATAGGTTATTTTACGAACGACTGAAAGTCGTTCCAGTTAAACTGCAATGAGTCGCTATGCGACCGTTGTAAAATGATAGTGCTAAAGCCTTGCACTGAAAGTGCTTAGCTTTTACTAGCGGACTGAGACCAATAAAATTTACTCGCGTAAGCTTTTTTTGGCATACAAAAATAACTTCAATCCGAACACAGTTTAGAAACGGCATATTTTGCACCGTGTTAGATCACCTAAACTCAAATCGAACACCTGCTCTAATCCAGTGTTGGCTGATATCCTGCTGCGCCAATCTTGTTTCGTATTCAAGAAACCCGGATCGCCCGCCAGCGGTCACTGTGGATATTCCAAGTCCAAGGTTGATAAAGTCCTCGTCTGGCTGATCCGTCGCAACTACAAACCGACTGCTGCTGGGGTCGTGTACGAATTGGGCAGAGATTTCGCGCGATTTATCACTGAATTCATGTCCCCATTCAACGCGTAGCTGGGGGGTTAATACGCCTCTGGATCCGCTGATCGCATAAGATAACTGCCCACCCGCGGCGGCTGTTGCTGAATCCAGTGACTGATCACCAATAGATAGCATTGATCCCGAGCCTTTCTCGCCAGGGTTTGAGGGCGTTTCTGTATACGCGTCGATTAATACTCGGGTATAACTCAAGCGTCCATACGGGCCATAGCTCAAACCCCCAACATTGTATTCGAATCCCGCGCTCAGGCTCCCGGAGTATTCTTGTCCGGTGGTTTCACTCACCGCTTCCTGGAGAAGGTCATTGCGGCGACTGACCCTGCGACGGGTTGTAAAGTCGTTTTTAGCGGCTTTAATTAAGCCATCCAAGTAAAAATGTTCGGATTGATAATAGGTACCATAGAGCATCACATGAGCGCCTTCGAGTTCCATACCGCTGGATCCATCAGTAAATTCAGATTCATTGGTCGAAACGCCTGCGGCAATACCAACAATAGCCTGTGTGGAAACTCGATAATCAATTCCCGCTGTAATCCCCTGAGCGTCAAACTCAAATCCGGCCTCTTTGTCAGTTTTATCTTTGTCCCCAAAGCTTATATTACCGTTGATAAATATACCCCAACCGCCGGATAAATCCCCAACATCGCCGGCCGCTCCACCGGTTAATTCTCCTTTGATTAATGAATTGATTATTGCACCGGGTAGGGCCTGGCCCTCGATATTAAGATGCAGCCCGGAAACATCCAGGCCTCTTGAACCCGATCGCAGGGTACTCAAGCGTGTATTCACATTGTTAACCTGTAGCGTGGCTGCCTCTATCGCTGCGGTGCCTTGTGAGGCGACTTCATCGGCTGAAAGCGCTTCTAGATCTTCTTCAACCACGTCCTCATCGCCATCCTTTGCTTCCTTTTCTACCTCCTGACACGTTGTCCACAAATCCTCTTCTTCAACGGTTCTGTCGGGCTTGTTCTCCAACTCTGAACAGGTATCGTTTAGCGATGTTGCCACCGCCTCTTCGTTGGAGTCGAGCCCTTTCGTATCGGCAATTTCAGGGTTGATGATAAACCTCACGGAGTTATTGTCTTGCGCGCGTGCCTGGCGTTTCGAGGTCGGGTTTTGCGTTAGGGTTGCAGTAACGATAACCCGCTCATCTGTTCTGAGTGTAAAGGTATTGCTCGACTCGCCCTCAGCATTCAAAGATGTGGTAGAACCGCCCAGATCCCCCCCATCGGGTGGATCAACACTCCAGGCAATACTCACTGCATTAGCATCAACACCCTGTACTTTTATAACAAAAGGAGATAGCGTGGTGCCGGACTGCGCCGTTTGGCGGTCGTCCGATATTGGCGTTACGCTGAAAGCAGGAGGCGCGGGATCCCCTTTTACCGCGGTGTCGTTAATCTTGATTTGTGCGGTATCCAGGATTTGCTCGCCTTGTTTAAGCTGCAAACTTACGGATTCAACACCTTCTTCCAGGTCATCGGTCAATAATTCGACATCAACCGTTTTTGTTCCGCTCTCGCCTGCGGCCCATGTGAGTTGGGTGGTGGCAGCTGATTGATAATCCTCGCCTGCACGAGCGGAATCCCCCTCAGCACCGACCAGTAGATCGAGTGTGAGTTCGTCACCTTCAGATTCACGGATGATACTTACCGTTGCAGATGCTCCTTCGGTGCCTTCAAAAGAGGCGGTGGTGAAATGTGCTGTACTTGATTCGGTGGCTGGCGTTGTATCGATAATCGTCAGCGTAGCACTACCAATTTGAGTATTGTCTGCAGAAAAAAGCTTGAGATTGATGGTTTCCCCCTCTTCGGCTTCAGAATCCGCTTTAATTGGAATTTTGATTGCCCTGGATGTCTGTTCACCGGCGGCCCAGGATAGTCTCAATTGATCGGCCGCAGGCGAATCAAAATCCGCCCCTGCTTCAGCACCCGATCCAGCACTTACTTCAACACTCGCCTCTAATGCAGCCGCAGTATCGCCCGTGCGATTCACGGTTATGACGGCTTCAGTACCCTCATTGGCGCTATAATTAGGGGAAGAAAACTCAGCACTGCCTGCTACACTAACGGGTTCGGCAACGTCTTCAATCACGACTTCAGTAGAACTCTGGCCGCCATTGGAGTCACTGAGTGCCACCGTGAACGACTCGGTTTTTTCGGCCTCTTCGTTCTTGTTGATCGTAATACTGACCCGTTTGCTCGTATCATTGGCGCCAAATATGACTTCAGCAGTCTTCTTGTTGTAATCCTCGCCTGCCTTGGCCGAGCCATCCGAGGTCTGAACCTTTGCGGTCAGCTCACCCTGGTTACCGTTTATGCGATTAAGCGTCAAACTGATCGAACCCGCATCCTCTTGAACGGTATAGCTGACCTGATCAAAAATAATATTCCCAGAACTGGATTCAGTAGGTATTACTGGATCCAGTTCTGATCCAGGTGTTTGATCTTGAGTCCCATCTTGCGCCTCAGCCCGGCTCTGAACGGGGTTTGCGGAGGATGCACCCAACGCCCACAACGCCTGGCTCGAGAATACTAGAACCGAAGAAACGGCCCCTAAGAAACAATATTTCCAGAAAGCACCAAGAAGGGGCTTTGACATCACAGACTCCTGACGAATTATTCTAGTTATCTATAAAAGTAGAATAGTTAATGAGATATATCAAATATAACCACTGATGGTCGGTCGTTCACGGACCATATTTGAGGGGGAGTTATCATTCCTGAAACAAGCCACTCGGAGTGTCTCTGTTGCCGGTTTGGATAAAATGGTATTCGAGATGATCATGAAGTACGCTCTAAAAGGCTCAACATCAACTATACACTTACTGTGGACAGGCCCTAGCATTTCTGAAAATTATTCCGAATCTGTAAAAACGGTCTTTAACTGAACCTATCAGGTATCCATCAACACCCTATGCAATATGAAGACATTTGTGAATAACGCCGCATACCGCGCATTGATCTGTTCAACAGTGAAGGAAAAAATCAAGAAAACACGAGAGCTTCAAACTAACTGGCTTGCGGGTCAACTATCGATGGGGGATGCGTCCATTGCTTCTTCGGGACTTGTTCCTGGGCGTCCAAGTCAGCCTGAGCTGGTATCTCCTCGATTTTTAAAACCTCGCAAGCTTCACACCCCCGAGGGTAAGGCTGCCTTTATTCATGCCTTGACGCATATTGAATTTAATGCGATTAATTTGGCGTTGGACGCGGTTTACCGTTTCTCCAATATGCCGAGGGAGTTTTATACTGACTGGTTAAAGGTGGCAGTGGAAGAGGCATATCACTTTGAATTACTTGCCGAAAGATTGAATGAACTCGGATACACCTACGGAGATTTTCCCGCCCATGATAGCCTCTGGGAGATGGCGGTTAAGACAGAAACAGGCGTTCTAGAGCGTATGGCCATGGTGCCGCGCGTTTATGAGGCGCGTGGGTTAGATGTGACGCCAGGCATGATTGAACGGCTGCAAAAACTAGGTGATTCTCGCAGCGCCGATATTTTAGTGTTGATATTGCGCGATGAAATTGGACACGTCGCTGCGGGTAATCGTTGGTATCTTTGGGCTTGTGAGCAGGCAAACCAAGATCCTCAACAGACCTTTATTGATTTGATAAAGCGATATCGCCCCGGTCCCGTTCGAGGACCATTCAATTACGAAGCGCGTATTCAAGCCGGTTTTAGTCGAGAAGAATTAAGTGGGCTCGAGCAACTTAAGAACTGAGTTTTTACAACTAAGGAACGTGCATGAAATAACTTCCGAATTCTAACGGGCCCTTTTGCTCCCCGTTAAACGACCTCACTCGTCGTGTAGAACAACGATAATCCTCTTGAGACCGTCTAACGGGGAGCAAAATATCTGCGTTATAGCTCCGCAAGTTATTAAAACCTCACTCCTAAATTGATATAAGTTCAAGGCTGTCTGGCGACATACGCAAAACACTGCCCTGAGAGTACCAGTCTCCCAGTACAATTCTTTGTGCCTTTTGATTCGGTATGGACAGTTCGTGAATTGCAGGCCGGTGGGTGTGTCCGTGAATCAGCAAATCAACGTTATTGTCGAGCATGATCTTTTCCACTGTCTGAGGGTTAACGTCCATGATGTCTTCTTTCTTATCTTTGGTGGCTGAGAGACTTTTTTGTCGAAGTTGCAGTGCCTGTTGAGTCCTCTCTTCTAGGGAGTGCGATAAAAACTGCGTTTGCCAGTCGGCATGGCGCAGCATGCTGCGCATTTGTTGGTAATCGGTATCGTCAGTGCAAAGCGTGTCGCCGTGCATGATTAGAGCAGGGCGACCATAAATTTCGATAACGGTCGATTCGGGTAACAGCGTAATGCCCGTTGTTTTAGCAAAAGACTCGCCGATCAGAAAGTCACGGTTACCATGAATGAAGTAAACGGGAACAAAGGCGGCGGTTAATGACTGCAGGCTTTCGATAACGGGTTCCAAACCCGTAAGCGGCTGGTCATCTCCAATCCAGTATTCGAAAAGATCACCGAGGATGTAAAGCGACTCACTGCGAGTCGCTTGAGATCTGAGAAATTGGCTGAACAGTTGAACAATCTCTGGACGTTCCTTGTCCAGATGTAAGTCAGAAATAAACAGCGTTTCCGGCATTTCGAAAGCTTTATTATTCCCGAATGGTTACTTTGGTCATGGTGATCGCTTCTTTGGGCACGTCTTGATGCATGCCAGTGGTGCCTGTTTCAACCTTTTCCATGGCCTGTACGACATCCATGCCTTCGGTAATCTTACCGAATACACAGTAGCCCCAGCCTTGCTGAGTTTGACCGCTGAAGTTTAGAAAATCGTTGTCTTTGACGTTAATAAAGAACTGTGAGGTCGCGGAGTGAGGATTGGAGGTGCGAGCCATGGCAAGCGTGCCAACTTCATTCTTCAGCCCGTTGTCCGCTTCGTTCTCAATGGCGTCTTTATTGGGTTTTTCCTGCATATCCTCGGTGAATCCGCCGCCTTGAATCATAAAGTTAGGTATAACGCGATGAAATATGGTTCCGTCGAAGAAGCCGTCTTTAACGTAGGCGAGAAAGTTTTCGACCGTTTTGGGTGCTTTATCAGCGTATAACTCCAGCACAAGGTCGCCTTTGCTGGTTTCTATTTTAACGGTGGGGTTCTGGGTTGCGTTCATAGCATTACATCCTGATGTCAGTACAAAAAAGACGAAAATCAGAGCGAGCGTGCGAAATACTTTCATTTAAATACTGCCTCGTGATTGTTCGAAAAATGGCGATGATAAAGGCTTGTGCTCCAAGATGAAAGTTTTGGATGGTTTTTCAGCTGCTTAGTCTATAATTAGTTCCCATTCATAAGCGGCGTCGTAGCGAGAGCGATTAAGGTGCGTAAGATTTTGGCCACAAGATTATGGGCGTTTGGTTGTTCCAAACAACGATATCTTGTGGCCAAAAGATTGTGTGCCTGGATTGCTCGCAGTAGATGTCCGTTTATGGATGGGAACTAATTAAGCGGTAAAGAGGGTTCATGCTTTGCAGGGATTCAGAGCATAGGCTAGATAGCTGCACCGAGGTCTGTGGAAAGTTCTGCATCCATAGGTACCTAGCCCCCCGTATCCACCTAATAATAGTAAAATGACCGGAGAATAATAATGCCTTCACGAATATGGACATTTCTGATTGTATCGCTCCTCTTTGTTGCCACAGCCATGACAATGATTATGTACACCAAGCAGAGAGAGACTACGTTTCTCGATCAGCAAGTGGTGGTGCATGAGGCCATTGTTCATGGCACAGCCTTTGCGGTGAGCGAGCAGATTCTTGGGGAACAACGCAATATTCAGCTGTTTGCCGATGAATATCGGCAAATGATCACCCGGCTGGCGCAATACCCCACCGATGAAGCAACGCGAGCGTCCTTAAACACCCGCTTGCATCAGCGATTTCCAGATGCCTTGACGTTTACCATCACTAATGCTCAAGGTGTCACAATCCTTTCGGATATCGATTCGTTGGTGGGGGAGGCCTGCCGAAGTGAAATTGTCGACTACTATCGACTGGCGAAAACTGCTGGGGCTAAGGCACGAAACCCTATTCTTATTCATCCCCAACCCGACAACTACCACTATGATGTGATGGCGCAAGTAGGCGATATCGTATTCTTTGTCAGTATACTCCCCAAAGCAGTGACCGAGATATTACGTAATCATCAAATTCCTGGCCATGAATTAATTTTGGTTAAGAAGCAGGATTTGTCGTTGATCGAGGTTGCAGCCAAAGGTGTTCGTGATGTCTTAGTTAGAGATATACGGCTTTCCCAAGACGAGCGAGAAAGGATACGCACTGCAGAAAATGTTGTTGGCACAGAATGGCGTTTGATAGATCTCCCCGAACCCAAGTATGCTGAAGAATATCAGCGACAGCTATGGAAGGAAGCGACCATGGTGTTGATGATTTTGGTACTAGGAGGTCTAATGATGATGATGTTCGTTTGGCGAAAGGATCTTCGTCAGAGATAGCATAAGTAGGTAGGCACAATAATTTTAACAATTTGCTCGTTTATTTTCCGCTCTTCTGTGTAGCTGTTTCGGTCGCGTAGCCCACTATTATGCTCCCTTAACAACGCCTTGAATAACGAAAAATATCCTGTGAAATTCAGTTAAAATAATTATGCCTACCTACTTAGCGAGTGCCTGTATCGCTATTTAACCTCAATACACTACATTTTATAGCGCATTTTAGAGTATCCTGGCCCTCCAATTGAACAGCCCAAAATTACCGGGCTGTTGTTATTTAATTAGGCGAAATTAATGACAGAAAGCAGCCCCAGGAATTTTATTCGCCAGATCATTGACGAAGATCTGGCCAGTGGAAAGCACGCAAAAATTGTTACCCGTTTCCCTCCTGAGCCCAATGGGTATTTACATATTGGGCATGCTAAATCGATAGCGCTTAATTTTGGAATTGCCGAAGATTATAAAGGGCGGTGCAATCTTCGTTTCGATGATACCAATCCGCAAAAAGAGGAAGAGGCATTTGTAAAGGCCATTAAGGAAGATGTGAGTTGGCTAGGGTACAAATGGGATGGCTTGTATTTTTCCTCTGACTATTTTGAAAAGCTTTACCACTATGCAATTGAGCTCATTGAAAAGGGCCTTGCTTATGTGGATGAACTGTCTGCTGACGAAATGCGTGAGTATCGTGGCACATTAAAAAAGCCTGGCAAAAACAGCCCGTTTCGTGATCGATCCATTGAGGAAAATCTTGACCTTTTCAAACGGATGCGCGAGGGCGAGTTTGAGGACGGTAGCCGAGTCTTGCGGGCCAAAATTGACATGGCCTCGGGTAATATTAATCTACGGGATCCATCCTTGTACCGAATTCGGCGCGGCCTTGTGCATCATCAAACCGGTGATGCCTGGTGCTTGTATCCGATGTATGATTTTACCCATCCCATCTCCGACGCATTGGAGGGTGTAACGCATTCGCTGTGTACACTGGAATTCGAAGATCACCGCCCGCTGTATGATTGGATTCTGGATAACATCAGTATTGAATGTCACCCACGTCAGATCGAGTTTTCGCGACTGAATCTGCAATACACCGTTATGAGCAAGCGGCTACTTACGCAGCTTGTCAGCGAAGGCTTAGTCGACTCATGGGACGATCCACGTATGCCGACGATTGCCGGTCTTCGCAGGCGGGGTTATACAGCTGCTTCGATTCGCGAATTTTGTAAGCGAATCGGTGTGACTAAAATGGATAATAGCGTCGAGATGGGCATGCTCGAGGCCTGTATCCGCGAAGAACTAGATGCTTCTGCGCCGCGCCGCATGGCTGTATTACACCCACTAAAAGTTACCATTGAGGATTACCCCGTGGATCAAGTGGAGCAGTTGAACTCGCCCAATCATCCAAAAGATGAGGCCATGGGCAAGCGCCAGATTCCTTTTTCTCGAGAAGTCTATATCGATCAAAATGATTTTCTCGAAGTAGCGCCGAATAAAAAATTCAAGCGTTTGGTTGCGGGTGGGGAGGTACGCCTACGCAACAGCTACGTGATTCGCTGCGAAGAAGTGATAAAAGACGAAAATGGCGATATTGTTGAATTGAAATGCAGCTATGATCCGGAGACTTTGGGCAAATCGCCTGAAGGTCGCAAGGTCAAAGGTGTTATTCACTGGGTGTCTGCGCAGCAAGGGGTGCCCGCTGAAATTCGTCTCTATGATCGACTTATGCTCGATCCGGTTCCAGATTCTGAGGGTTGGAAATCACGTCTCAATCCAGAATCTTTAGTGGCCCTGAAAAACGCCGTTGTTGAACCTTCATTGGCTGAGGCCGAAATAGGCCAGCGATTTCAGTTTGAGCGTGAAGGTTATTATTGTCGGGATTCCGATTCTACCCGTAGCCACCCGGTATTTAACCGAGTGGTTACTCTGCGGGACTCATGGGCTAAAATCGAAATCAAAGGTAATTAGACCTTACAGCCTTGCTACGGGTTTACCGTTGCGTATCCAATCAGTAATTCCCCTGGTTACATTGTAAACGTCTTTATAGCCGAGTTGCTTAATCAACATCGTGCTGGCTGCGCGGGTCCGGTTGCCCGTGCGGCAAATGAGTGCAACGGGTTTTTCAGGCGATGCGATGGCACTAAACTTGGAAATAAAGTCTTTTACAACACGTCCGTTACCATCGAACAAGGTAATGGTGTGGCTACCCTTAACAATACCGGTCTGGCGCCATTCCTCGGGTCTACGAATGTCCACTAGCGTTACGCCTTGATCAAGTAATTTTTCCAGTTCCTCGTTAGAGACATTGGTGAATTCATCGTTTTGGGCGCATGCGCCGAAGCTAAAGAAAACTAACAGATATACTATTATAGTGAATATGCGTGGAAGGCTGAAAGTCATAAGGTTCTCGTAAAAAGTAAGTATTATTTGTAGTTACGGCCGCATCTTAACAGTTAGATTATTCTCTGCCAAAACACCCATGTCTACGAAGGGGGAAGCGATGGACCAGTTCTTCTTAAGCAATCCCAAAAAATTCACTGTTTGTTGGATGCCGCGGATATTCAGCCGCATGAATCTCTGTTAAAGCTAGGGGCGGGGCAGGGCAGCGTCGGCAAATACTTTCCAGAATGTAGGCTAGTCAGCTTGCTTGAGTTGGATAGGCATCTCGCAAAAAATCTGAGAAAAGCACTTCCACAAGCTAAAGTCATTAATGCAGATGCGATAGAACGCCTACCCAGACTATCATTTGATGTTCTTCTCAGTAATTTGCCACATAACTTAACGGATAAAATATTAGAAATTCTGAAAACAAAGAAATTCCGCTGTGCTGTTATGGCGATTAAGTTAGATCACAATATTGATGTTTATAGAGATGTGTTTGTAATTGATGAGCTCGTGATTTTAGGCGAGCATGATTTTATACCCACGCAGAATTACAGATCCCGCTTGGTACGGCTTGGGCCGATAAAAGGTCCGTCCTGATAAAAACAATAAATCTGATTTAGGGATACTCAGCAAACCCCTGCGATCAATTACTAAACACGTGTAAAATTACATTTTTAGCCTTGTATTAATAGTTGCATATATATTCGCATGATAGAGCACTAATCTATCTCGTTATTCCGGCATGGAAGCCGGAATCCAGGCGCCACGGATGGTTGCCACTCATGGCAATTCACATCCATGTGAACTGGATCCCGGTATCCTGACCGGGATGACTCAGTCACTCGACTATGCAATTACTTATGCAGCTATTAATACCAGCAGCCATGAGAACCTGACGTAATTTAAGGATGATCTGAGCAGCTACTCTTTAGGTAACTACTGGCTGAGTAGTTACAGCTTAAGATGTACTATAGCTTGTTCAGTCTATGGAACTAGATCATAGGTGTTCGGGATTTTAAATACACTCCAGATCGTTTGCTAACAACTGTAATGTCGTGTATCGATGTTTATGGTT
>JAUTBT010025810.1:0-19889 GCA_032361225.1 Lepetodrilus schrolli
AACCATATTTGGACTCCCCATTTTGCCTTAAATGGCATGCACCTAAAGAGGACACGTCGTGTGTATTCATACGCCGACTGTCAAACTATGTCCCAAATATCAACCACCATACATGCAGTAATCTTATAGTTTGAATCAATCTAATTTAGCTAATTACAGTATCTTCAAGTTATTTATTTTGCAGAATCCGTGAATGTTGTGGACTACTTTCTCTCGCGTCGTTATATTCCGCGCACTGCGGTCGTTTCCCTTTATGGCGATGCAACAAACAAGGTAGTAAGGAAATTGACGAACTATTCCTTAGCCGACTGACAACCACAATGCAAGTTTCGTCTCACGCGGATACTCCTCTGACTAGTGGAGGACATCTCCTAACTTCAGTCGGAATCAACGGAAGTCGTAATACGAATCAAGCGGTGTTTGCCAATCAAACCAAACAGTTTATTTTAGAAAATGTGGACCCGTCAACTTTGGAAGATGACGATTCCGATTCAGACGACGGTTTGGCAACCCAAGTTCATCCGCAGCATATGCACATCAATCAAACGTTGCAGAACATGTCACCCGTTATGTCGGGACCAAAACCAGGTAAAAAGACGAAAGGCAGGGTGAAAATTAAAATGGAATTCATCGAGAACAAATTGAGAAGATACACAACTTTTAGCAAAAGGAAGACGGGAATTATGAAAAAGGTACGTACGTTGAATGATTTAGATATTGTGATAAAAGTTAAATAACTTTTGATAACGGTGAATTAATAATTGGCATAGTCTTTGCCAAGTATAAAACTTGATGAATCTTTAAAGTTTGTACAATGATAGTTAATGTTTTGACAGTTGTCATTGCCAATCAATATGCACTGCAGTTACTGTTAAGACACGTGTTTGTGACCGCTGTGTTTACATTATGTCGCTGTCAACATTGATTTTATCTGTTACTGCATGCTTTTTATTTTTATTTTTTTTAGAAGTAATTGATTTTTGTTTTATCGTACTTTGTGAAAATTAAGTAAAATGAATAGAACTTATCCACATGGTATCTATATTGTTGAAAATAAATAAAAATTATTTTCACTAATATTATTTACTATCACAACCTGACTACTTAACAATAATGATACGTTCACATGCTTATGTGCTGTATATCCATGGTCGAATGCATACACAACATGCTACATTATTATTAACTGTCAAATGTTAATTGTGCACTCATTTGAGCTTCTCAACTACCTGGGTAGTATACAACCCAAACTGCCATTTCAAGCACCATAACTACAAAATATATAGACAATAAACCATGAGTTACTTGGGATTACAGATTATCTTTCCCGAGTGAAATTAAAGCTAGTGACTTGCAACATTAATTTTCGTTGCAAATGGGTGAACGATTCCTGCAGTGATGTTAAACTCCATAATCACTCACTCACAACATTAATTTCAAAAGGGAAAGAAAATCTGTAAACCTGAATAACGAATCGGTAATTATTTGCATTGCCCATTATGAATTTGAAAGAAGATAAGCACATTTAATAAATTAGCATAGCTTCTCTTCCTTGTAGAAAGTTTACATGAGTACAATGACATATGTCATCACCACTGTCCATCTATGCCACATCATGGCCATTGCTACTCGTCATTACATGATGTCATAATGATAGTGGGCAAGATTAACCAATGGAATTACAAATTTTATTTAACAAACCAATCAGCACAGCTGTGTAATACACAGAAGACTACACACTATCTCCACACACACATATGGGCAATATTAACATCATACGGTCATCACTAATGTCACATTTGCTTGTGTTGCGGGTGATATAAAATGCTATCACTGGTCTAGGTCTGGCAGCTTGGGTTGTATGATCCCCAAGGACATAATGGAATTGAGGTGAAATGAGTGTACACCGATTGGGTTATGATGTTTTTTGTTTGCTTTTGGCAGCTATGAATGGCAGAATCTTGAAAGCAAATGTATATAATCACAGTTTGTTGACATATTTCATGGTAACTTTTAATTTACCTGAAACTGAGAGTATGTAAATTCAATTAGTCCATACAAGTATAGTGGGTAACCCAGATACATTTTCCGCATGTCCCACTAGTTTTCATGTTTTATTTTATATTTTTATCTTACAATGAAAACCAGTGGGACATGCAGAAAATGTAGCTGGTTTCCCAATATACTTACAGTATAAACAAATCAAATTTATATATATATATATATATACTGTCAGGTAAGTACGTTTCACCATGAAATATGTCAACCAACCCCAATTAAATACAAAAAAATAGAAGAATTTTGATGGAAATGCCATGATACAAATGGACATTTTATTTTTGTATTGGGGTTTTAAGTCGCTTTCAAGATTCTTTCACTTATATCACGACTTGTCAGTTTAGGTCAGGAGGAAACCCGTAACATCCGTATTGCTGAATGTTGCAGTAAACCTGCGAGCACCGGCTGGTACTGACAAGACCAAGGATGATAACTGCATTGCCACTCTACAGACATCGCATCCTATCAATATCGCGTCAGAAAGGTAACCTTCGCGAACATTGATGCTGGGCCATCGGGGCGGGATTTGAACCTGGAACCTTGGCTCCGGTCCAACTGTTCTACCACTGTGCTACCACCCGGCCCACAATAATGAGACAAGCAAGAAATCACTGACTGACATTAAGTAGAACATCATGTAATATCCTACATCTTTCTAAACGTACCTCAATCTCCATGTGTGCCTCCATCAGAGCGTCTTTAGCTGCCTTGGTTTCGTCTGTCTGGGCTGTGATTTGGGCATCAAACATGGAGATCTCTTCCTTCAACTTGTCCACTTGTTCCACCAATCGGTCAACATACAGATCCTACAAGTACATCACAATAAAGTGAGATTTACATCAATCTATTTCAGCAATGCAACTTGGCTCTGCCACTCTATCGTTCTACAAACCATAACGTCGATTCTTTATAGCAATCAATGAACTGACCTGTTTTTGTTTATCCATTTCCACCTTGGCAACTTCGGACTCGGCTTTCTCGGCGGCGCGCCTCATGATGGCGATGTCTCCACGGACGTCCTCCTTGGCGTTGTTCATGTAGAAGATCCTCAGTGCCAGATTCTCAACCTCCGCCTGCAGCTCAGCACCTGGTACCAGACAATAACACGCATATCAAACAATATCCATCAGACATTTGAGATAATATCAGACAATATCAGACCATATCAGACATTATCAAAATTATATTATGCGGATGAAAATTATGCACAAATGTTAAAATTGACTTATTCGTGGGAATTAAATTACATGCATTTGCACAAAAGAAACTATAAACATGTCTTTTTGTTTTAAATATGCACTCATGTAATGAAAAAGAAATACTACTATAACGTACTCACCGGCGACTACAAACATATCCAGTTGCAAAGACCAACTAGTATAGGATAAAGCCAAGTAGGCCCTAATTAACAATGACTAGAGAAACACATGGCATCAGACATTGTGAGTAGGGCTCCTATACATACGGTTTTTGCCACTTATAACATTTCACTTGACAAACGGAATGAAAGTAGTAAGTGTAATACTAGTATATATTTTTATGTTTAAAGCCGATTTTTGTTATATCCTCTTTTCGTTAGTATACTTAGCCAGTCATCTTAATGTGCATTATTCTCTGGTTCAGAAAGACATTTTTGGTCATGGAAACCTTCCTAAGGTGTCAAAGCATATGTGTCTGTAGTCATGTGATCTCGCTCAATCAGTCTGAATGAGGGGTCTTCTCTCAAATAAGGGGAGATAATAACGAACCTTTCTTCTTTTCCTTGTTGACGGTGGCCTGGTTGTTCTTGTACAGATGACGGACTTCGTCCAACTGCTGCTCCTCGTGCTGTCGGTCCTGGTGGATCCCAGAGAAATCGTCATGGTTATGTTCCAACATCATCTGGTATCGCGCCAACTCCTGCTGGATTCCATACAGCTCAACTCCCAGGTCCTCGCGCAGCTTCTTCTTGCTACGCAGGTTTTCATCCTACAACAAGCAGCTAGCATTACAGTAATCAATACATGTTCCTTGCAATTGACATATCAACATGGGAATTTCAATGATCAATACACCGAAATGTTTACCGATTGGCACTACTTTTGAAGAAATTTTTAAAAAAAATCTTTTTTTTAAAATTGGGGTATAGAGTCGCTTTAAAGATTCTTTCACTTATATCACGGCTTGTGAGTTTAGGGCAGGAGGAAACCTGCCATATCTGTAGTGCCATTACTGAATGTTTCAGTAAACCTGCGAGCACTGTGAACATTGATGATGAGCTGCTGGGGCCTTTGGCTCCGAACTCAAAAATTTTGCCATTGCGCTACCAACCACCTGCATAATGTTAACATTTTAGATATTGCCAATTAGTGGACTTGTTGTACCATAACTACTATTAAGTGTTTGAATTCCTGATTACCAGTTCTCGTAGATCCAGGGAAACCTTCTCATCCTGCTTCTCTAGGTGATTTTGCAGAGCGTGCTGGAATCTTTTCATCAGAGGCTGAAAGAACATGATAATATGGTTATCATGTATTTAGAATACTTAAGTAAAGAAACATGATAATTATCATAAATTATGCCCCTAGATTACTAATCATTAATCTTTGATGCGTTCAGACTGCACTACAATTACTACACTACACTACGCTACTTTTCTACAAAGTAGTGGTTGGCTGAATGGGTTAGTAGGAATATAGCAGGAAATCGGTTTGCGCATGCGTCCAGTACATTCACTTCATGCTTTGGGTGTCCCTACATTTTCCTACGAAACACTACGGAGTGAAGACTCATTGTGAAAGTAGTACTACATAGTACTACATATGTTGGCTGAATGGCTTCCATAGCACTAAATAGTACTATGTAGCGATAAGTAGTGCAGCCTGAATGCACCCCTGATTAAATACATTAAGAAATGGTAAGAATCTAATAATGAAATACCTAAGAAATTAAAACAGACATATTCTGAGAATAAAGTGTTATTACATATGTAAATACCACAGGGGTTCGGTGATAGAATAGTTTCTAGATCTAAAAGAAGATAGTAATTTATGTAAAATAAATATTTTTAAAAATAATAATAATAAAATAATACTAATAAAAAGGAACCATCAAGTGTCCTTCCTTGTTATAGATATTAGATTGTGAGGTGAGGCTGACCTAAACTGGTAGCATGTCTCCTTAATATTATTATTATGTTATTTATTTATTTATTTTTAATTATTTTTTTTAATATAAATTACTTTCTTCCTTTTTTTTAGATCTAGAATATCACCGGACCCCTGTGGTAAATACAGCATGATACATGTAGTTTCTGATCACATCAGAAATGTAAAGTTAAAGTTAGCTTCAGTCTTCATTGTCATCCAAGTATGTAAACTTAATCAATATGCTGCCATCGATGTACATTCTTGTTAATTTCAACTCACATGGTCAGGATCCAACACAACCATGTCCATTTCATTGTCACTTCCGTCGTCACTTTCACCGCCTGCCTCCTCCATGACGTCATCAACATCCTCATCGCTTCCTCCATCGCTTCCATCGCCGCCCGGGTCAGATGGAGGTTGTCCCAGGATGTCGGTGAAGTCAAACTGGGAAGGATCACCGGACACCTGCGGGTCGGGATAGTCGCCATTCTCTCCTCCATTCTCCCCTCCATTCTCTCCTTCATTGTCCTCACCCAGGTCATACTTCTCACCAGCTTCGGAATCTTTGTCTAGGAAGAAATCCAGTGTGTACATCAGTGGACTTGGAATTTGTAATTTTACAATGCATTTACATATACTCTGCAAAGCAAAATTGATCTCCTAGTTTCTGAATTTATGTGTGGGATAATGTATGAAAACCAATTTGTTTTAAGTGTGATAATGTACTCAAACTCTACATTATTTTGGCACGTGAAGCATGCTGGATGCTGTTAGGCTGACAATGTAGAGTTTGAGTACATTATCACACTTAAAACAAATTGGTTGTAAACCTTGTTTCTGTGCATGTGCAAAACTATTGGAGGTATTCCCGTACATTATTAGAACTATTGGATGGTTACTGATGGTAATATGTGTTGCCACAGCAATCTAATGGCGAGTAAATTTGTTTTAATATATGAAATATGATAGTAAATATTTATGCATGCTGTATTGTTAACGTATATTTTAATAGGAAAAAATTAATGAGGACTGATAATCAAACTGAAAGCTTATTCATATACCATTTCTTGCTTACATATCTGTGAAATCCTGATGTAATGTGAGACTACACTTACTATCTTCAGGACTTTGTAATTTGTTCATGGATATAGAACTCAGTTCTTTGTAATTTGCTGTTGTTTGAAAATGTTGTTAAAACTGGTTGCTTTTTTCCCCCAAAGACTAAAAATATGCATTTCCGTAACAATAGAATGTTTTAATACAATACAATGTTTATGTATTATAAATGTTGAAAATATATATATCAATCCAAATCTATGTCTATTTGCTATTCTTCATAGACTGTAATCTTTGTACGCAAGACCCGAGATTACGACACTTTCTTGAGTACACTTCCATGTTCAACTCAAAGTTTTGTTCATAAATCTCCATATAAAAGTTGAGCTTGAGCATGAAATCATACTAAAAATGTTTCGTAATCTCAGGCCTGGTTGATAAGAAATTGTCAACTTATGAACATTTCAGAAGGAAAAACAATTATACTGACCTGCAACTAGTGCCATGGTATTATCACCATCTGAAATCGATTACATTGAAATTTATAGTCATATAAACTGAAGAATCAGAATGTTATTATCAACATCAAGTTCCATTATCAATTTGGTACCAGCATATGTGTATGTCTTATCTGTGTCTTGTCTGCTGATAGACATCTGGCCCCCGTTTCACAATGACATCCTAAATTTAGGAGCTCCTAACTTTATGACCCAGTTTATCACCTCCTAAGTTAGATGCCGATTTAAGAAGGGATACGACTTGTGACGTCGTCGTGAAACACTTGTTACGAGGTGACAACACTTAGGACTGGTTTAGGAGCTCTTAAATAGTTAGGAGGCCGTTGTGAAACAGGGGCCTGGTGACACCTAATCATAGATATAGAGAATCTTACCAGAGTGTGTTTTGATAGCGTTGGTATCCTACTCGTTTATTTACTCGTAGGATAACAACAATATCAAAACACATGAGGGTTAGATTCTAGTTATCACCCAGTATCATTCATAAGTCATTTAAGAAGAAAAATAGAACATTGAAAAGTTTTTACTAGGAAGTCAATGAATAAGCTGATGTGCATTTGCATTGTGATGTCATAGAATTGCTATAATGGTGATGACATCACAATGGCAGACTGTTTGGCAGCAGTTGACTTTTCATCTCATATGCCTGAACTTTAGACCCAATGCATATATCTCCTATCAGAGCCAGTATTAGGTGATAAATAGCATTGTAACACATTTAAGGTGGACTCACATGGGTTGTTCGGTTGTAATGATGTGTCGAATCTCACCGTGTGAGCGTACATACAATGTGATTCGTAACGACTGAGATCACATGACTAGAACAAGTTCTACTCATACGACCAATCAAACCAGACTCATCGTACAAACGATCAACCCATGTGAATGAGCCTTTGGGATGTTTGTAGCAATTTGATTGGTCAAGAAATAAAATGTTCCAGGATGAAAAATCAATAAATCCTGGAGCCGCAAGCGGGTTTGGTTCAAAATGAAATTTGCCATTGTCGGATTTCAATAAAACCCGCAAATTTAAAAACACCATATCTCCTAATTAGATACTTGCCAATCAAAGTTATGTTTAATTAAATCGATACAGCATGGTTTGAAAATGGAACGATAGGCTTTGATAAAAATATTCCAATAAATGTAAACCACGAAAATATCTGTAGGCCATATTTCATGAACATTATAGCACTGTTGCTATTGAAGCTTGCGATGGTTGCTATGATTGACATCTGCATCATATTGATCGTGACGTTTTCATGTGACATCACAATGGGAGATTGTCAGCTGTGAGTCAATGTACAGTGCATTTAGATGATTGACCAATTTATGTCATATCATGTCAACTTTTTTTAAAGTCCCTAATTGCCATGGGTAGAGATAAAATAATGGGCATCTTAGCTGAAACAAGTGGAGATAACTCTGATTCAGATGTGCAACTGCCAACATAGTCGTGCAATGTGGTTTCTCTTACTGTTTACACAGGAACAGGGGAGAACCGCATGCGGGTAATTGTAGTTACCCACATCCAAGGTGGTGGAAGCAACAAATGACCGGTGTGGATTATCAGGTTTAACGGTTATTTTTACATATCTATTTACCGAAACTTCAAGATATATATAGAATATGCATTTTTGAATTGTAAAGGTTTGGAAATGAGATATTGAGCATCGAAAATCGCGTGGGATGCAGATAACTGAACGTGTCAATATCATGAGGATGTGGGTATCTGTTATGTTAAGATGAGGGTAACAGGTAGATGCAGAATGCTGTTAAATTTACAAACATGTTGTCTATGAAACAAAATTAAGCAATGTTGATTACTGTCCGACGTTGTTTAACTTCGGTGATCAGACGAGAACCGGTGTTCACTGTGGTATGGCCATATACGATAATTAGTAGAAAAATATATGTGTGTATAGTTGGCATGCAGTTACCCTCATCTCAGTTGAAACTAAGTGTTCAGTTACCTGCATCATCGCTTTGCAGTTACCCGCATCACACGCAATGTTCTATGCTTGATATCTCATTCCCAAATGTAAAAAAACCAACTTGTACGATTAAAAAATGCATATTTTATATATATCTTTAAGTATCGGTAAATGGAGATATGAAAAATACCAGTTAAACAGGAAAAATGACATTGACAAATACTCTCAATTTGAGCCCTGCGCCATCTTGGATGCGAGTAACTGCAGTGACAGGGGTACATTTGTTTGCATGTCGAAAAACGCATGTTGTCCCTGTATATGCCTGCAATCTTTAAAAAAAAATGTAAAACAGAACTAATCAAGCAATGACATAAGAAACATAAACTTGAAAATAATAACTTTACAGAATCACTGTAGCTTTACCTTCATCTTTCCGGGATTCTGTTCCAGATGCAGGTTTAGATCCAACTGCAGATGTGGGTCGAGATCCTGGCTTAGATCCACCTGCAGATGTGGGTAGAGATCCTGGCTTAGATCCAACTGCAGATGTGGGTCGAGATCCTGGCTTAGATCCAACTGCAGATGTGGGTCGAGATCCTGGCTTAGATCCAACTGCAGATCCTGGCTTAGACCCAGTGGCTGGTACTTCTGCACCAGATTTCCGAGATGCAGCTGAAGATGGTCGCTCAGCCACTGGTGACGGAGACTTGTGTGCAGAAGTCGGGCGTGATCCAGTTTTGGATATGGCTGAACCTGGTCGAGAACCTGAAAATTAATTTATTAAGAAATATTTTACATTTAATACAGCTGTTGTGTATAATAAATGTAATTCAAACCAAGTTACTATTCAACTAAATATATCAATAATCATGATTATTATGATGTATATATTTATTATTACATATTAATGATTATTGATGTAAATTTTTTTATCAATACCAATTAATGAATTAATTTATTATAAAATGAAGTGTTTATTTACATTTAATGGCCTTGATGGAGATGGGAAATAAGTAGCATATCGTTTGTGAGCAGTATGAAGACAAATACTAGAATGTTATGTTGTTGGGCCTTGGTGTTTTCCAATACATCTAAAATATTTTCCAAATAGGAATACTTTATATCCTATATATCGTCATCAATAGGCAAGAATAATAATTCCTTCATCAAGTGCTAATTTGTTTTTGCTTTGAAACAATGTTGCCATTACAGCTGTCTACTGTTCTTATATTGATTCTTATAACTGATGTCTGATATTGATCCATAAATTTGTAGCCGTTCAAATTATTAGAAAAAAAAGAAAATTGAAAATAATCGGTGTTCGTATAATTTGGGACAACCAAATTAAAGTACTATGGTTGTAAATGAAACGGTAAATAAATTAAGGATTGTAAAAAAAAAAAAGATCTTTAAGAGGAATTAGAAAAGATTAAATTGCGTTCGATGAATTAGAAAATTCTTATTTAAATAAATTAGCCATCTTCGTATTTTCAGGGTAGGAAATATTTTATTTTCAGCAATTATTATAGGTGCTAGAACTATTAGAGGGTTCAATTATTAGGGTAATTACGTTATTCAATAATAGCTATTCAAAGAAGGAGCTTCCTGTCCACCTCCAGTACTACTCTCACCTTCAGTTGACCTCCTCCCTGATTGAGGTCTGACTGGACCTCCTGACCCTGCACGTGATCCCGTCTTAGTCTCTTCTTCTGTTCCAGGCTCCATGGTGTCCGTTTCAAACTAATTCATATATAGAGCAAATTATGTTAATAAATTGTGTAGATTACGTATCATTTAAATGTTTTTAAAGCTATATTTGATTCAGGTGCTATGGTACCCTTGTTTTGTGTGTCAAACAAAATCATAGCAATAATAACAATAATAATAATAATATTAATAATAATAATAATATATCTATTATCTCAGGAGAAATTTGTTAATAGTATAAACATGATAAAATGCCTCAGTAAAAAAAAGAGATAATATAGTAGATAAATAAAATATCACTTATACAACACATAACTTAATAACAACACATTTTTCTTAAATTACAATCACAGGGGTTCATGGGTTCGGTGGTAGAATAGTAAAATATATATATTTAAAAAAATATCTATATAGATCTAATACTAAAGTCATTTATTTAATAAAAAAATATAATAATAAAAAAACATATATAATAATAATATAAAGGCGACATGCTACCAGTTTAGGTCAACCTCACCTAGCAATCTAATATATAACAAGGGAGGACACTTGATGCTCCCTCAATATCGACTGAAATTTTAAATGTACATACCCGTATCTATTTTATTGTCAAGCTCTGTAGTTGTCTTAATGGTACCATTTCCTGCTCCCCATGGGAGCAGTTCTTACCATAAATACCCTTGACTTAAATAGTATCTTTGATAACCCTGAACGAAGCTACTGAAATTATTATTTTAAATACAATGGATCATCCTAGGTGTGTAGACGGAAGGTCAAGGACTCAATGCACGTTCTCTCTTCTTGTTTGTTAAAACAATGAAATTAATATAGTGCAAATGTGTTAAACACTGTTAAATCGTGATGGTACACAACCAGAATCTACTGGGGTTTGGGTCCGTTTTCACGAAACCATAAAGCAAACTCGGCTCTGACACCCATGTAATGTATTAATTGTTAAAAAAAATATATATCTATTTAAATGTACAGGATTATAGTTGTATATACAAAATATTGAATGGGTTCATCATACTAATATAAGACATATTATGCAGTAAATATACAAGTTAAATTCTTTAGACTGGAGTCTGTAGTTTAATGAACATATTCAGCATAATTAATGACGTGGCTTCTTGTAGAAATGAAACTGATGTTTTCGGAATTTAAATACAATCCCAATCTAAGTAGTTATCTTTCAGTCTAAAAGTTACTAGATCCCAACACCAGTATCGAAACATTCCCATGATATAACCAAGGCCATTAGCATTTGATTCCTTGGTTTACGGATTTTTATGTGATAATAGTAGCTCGGGCGGTCGAAAATATAATTAAATATAATTTGATATTTCGGCCAGTCTGTCGGGTCCAATATAAAATACATAATAATAATTGGAGATTATGAATGGTCTGTTGACAGAAAATAAATATAATTAATCAGTAAAATTGTTATAAACACCAGTTACTACGCACGCTTTGTTCAGCTTAAAATGCACAATTATTTTCAAGGTAATGCTTGAATACCTGTAATTGTTAGACATATTTATTATTTACCAGAAAGCAATCAAATTGGCTTCGACTGTGTGTCAACCATTGCCTGCCTGTCTTTGTTTATGTCCAATGATGGTAAATACGACTTGTTCATGCACTATTTATTATAATATTATAATTTTCTAAAGAATAGTACACTGTCGGCGGAACATAATAACATTATAATTAATTATTCTTATTTTCTAATTGGAAAATGGAAAATATCGGGTCGGCAGATCTGTAAACCGGGGATGAAATAATTATGGCCAAAGCTGACATTCTATTAGAACATAAAGAAGACTAAATGGGTTGTGACAAAAATGAACATAACGGCTCCATCAACGACAGCACTGATGGAGTGTGACGGCATCGCGTTGGTAACGGGGCATCCTGGATTAGATGTGAAGATAATCCTGTCATCTACAGCCTGGGTGATGGGAGAATAATCCGTGAGGTAGCTGATAAACACATCGAGGTCAAGGTCACCTAAAACGTAAAAGGTCGGTAATATAAGTATGTCATTTCATGATCTGAGTTCAAATGTTATCAAGCGTGTACTTGTTACTAGTATTATCATTATTATTATTATTATTATTATTTTATTTTTCTTCTTCTTTTTATTATTATTGTTATTATTATTATTATTATTGTTAATAAAAGCATAAAGTAGAACATCCGTAATAGGAAGAATGCATGCTACGTCATTCTTGTGGAAATCAGGAAATATAACAGATACAGTCAAAGGAACTGTCTATATAGCTGTGTCACTAGCATTTGCCTGTTAAACTTGTCAAACACTATATGCCAATTTTTGAAACAATAGTGTCGTACCTATCAGATGGTGTTTGATCTTGTTGTCCTTGATGGCAACATAACCGTCTCCCCCGTTGGCAATAAAGGACGACATTATGACCTTGTATACTTCTTCTGGTTTGATGTCCTCGTATTCAGGAACCTCACATGCTGTGCATAATGCACGCGCTCTCCTCACGCGCTGACCGACTGGACGGTCTGTGTCATACTCTAGTTTCATACCTGTAAATATATAATTTATATAAATGCATCAGTTTTCATTAAAGAAAAAGTCTTCCTTTAAAGGCAGTATACGTTAAGTGAACATTCCATTCACATCTGTAGCTTTTATAATGAAATGCATTTGAGCGCATTGGATAACTTCACAAGAATCCAAACAAACACCGGTACTTTATATTTGATGAACAACGTGCTACAATTAAATAAAACCACCATCGACTGTTTGATATGATTTCGACTAGTTTCGACCAGCACCTGAGACTTGCAAGAATCCACCAAAGTCGGATTCTACCACTCTCTCTGCTGAGTATTCCAGAGCTTCTAGCAGGTGTTTCCCCTTCAGCTCCACAATGTCCACAGTATTACTGAACGGCATCACAGTGGCAGCGTCGGCTATGGAGACGTCACCTGACGAGAACATTGATTATTGCTAAGTGTAGATATATAATAGCATTTGCATTACTATGAGAACCACCTGTGGTATATGAAAGTATTATTAGACTGCTTCCATTATGTGGTAGTTGTAAAATAATGACATTACCGATAATACATACATTTATCATACTCTACCTGTATTTCACAAATGCAATGTTCCGATTTAGCCAAGTTGGTGCCGTTTGACTGTAATGATGTCTTTGCTTGAACGCCTCTACATTCAGGCTGGAATGTTTGTGCAAAGCTCTATCAACCCGGTGCACTTAGCATTGTCTACTCATTATTATCAATCAGCATCTTGGGGTGTATACTACCAAAACTGCCGCGTTCTAGGCGATAGAAAGTTTAACTAAGTTATCACTTAAGGTGCCATTTCAATGAACATTTCAAAACGCACAGAGAACTGTGTAACAGGGGGTGGCGCACTTTACAAATGTATATATTATTATTATTATTATTATTATTATTATAATTTATTATTAATATTATTAATTCATCCTACAGGTTATCCCATTTTTCATTAACTCTCTCCATGCTGAAGGCATGTTTGTGCCTAATCCAGCAGGGAGAGAGTTAATGGGACAGCTTGTGTCGTAGAAACAAAAAGTAATCAATAATATATTATACGCTACGTATCGCCATGTTATGTGTTCATTTGTTGCATTGGACATCACTATTCACTCAGAGGAAACTATAGAACAGGACAGCATCCATTCGTATATTCAACTGAATGTATCTTTTCTATGGTGTTTCCTGAAACTAAATGATGCTGTTCACCTTTGGGTATGGACGCCCTGATGCCTCCAGAGTTCAGGATGGCCATGGACACATTGTTCCAGTACAGTGAATCTGAGAAGCGTAGGTTCTGCACCACCATAGCATCTGCGATAACGTTTCCTGGAGGATGAAAGAAAGAAAAAACATCAATCTCTGGCTGAACACTGCTAACACCAGTTCGTTGTGCTCACTCTGTTCTTAGAACAGCAGAGGGACGGATAGTAGCGCAATGGTAAGGTTCCAGGATCAAATCCCGCCCCGGGAGCACGGCATCAATGTTCGCGACAGTTACCTTTCTTACGCGATATTGATACTATTAGAATGCATTGTCTGCATTGTCTGTAGAGTGACAATTGCAATGCAGATCATCCTTGGTCTGCCAGTACAATCAGGTGCTCGCAGGCTTACTGCAGCAATCAGGGCTACGGATGTTGCGGGTTTCCTCCTCCTTGTATAGATAAATGGTGAAATGCCTATTCTAAAAAAGATATCTAATAATTATTTTTTTCATATTACAACTATCAACTTGTATTTTAGGCATAGACACAGCTCTTTATATAATTAGGGCACATATATTTTCTTTATATATATATTTTTTCTATCAGATTGGCCCTGTTTCTATATAAAGGAATGTTCACGTATTGAAATCTAGGTATGTGTACACGCCGTGATCATATATGCAAATTTGTAACTTAGTTCGAAAAGTTGTAGACTGTGTCTACTTCAAATTATAACGGCAGCATATGCACCGACACGTTCTTGAATTCATTTTCCTTAACGTTATCTGGACATGGAATTATAGTGGACTGGTATTGTATTAGATGATACAGATAATTCACATGAAATCATATGTTGTATTATTACAAAACGTACAGTAACGTATAAGTATTTATATCTATTGTATGAGTAATTAAGATAATCTATCTATATTTAGGAATCCAATTGTGAAATGCTCCAGACCCGCGTCTCAAGAATGTCTTTGAATTTGGCAAAGTGTTGGTGTCAATGACTATATAACTTCACTCTAATTATGTCAAAATCTCAATAAACCTGTGCTGTACTTGTCAAATACGTTTCGTGACAATTTTTTTGGACGATGTTCTAAAAATATTCTTTAATTTTTACATTTCTATTTTACATTATATTAAAATTGTCAATTAATTGATCGAGAAATGAAAATTCAACTCGTCTACTCTACGCTTCTGTGATACCACTAAATAAATAACATTGTGTCACATAGAACTGCACTCACCTAAGTTGCATTCTTGATGTCGACAAACTTTCCTATCACCTTGAAGGAAGACATGTGATTTTCCTATAGTCGTCAATGTCTCCTTTAGGACTTGTTTTCTGTACGGCTCAAGGAATTCCAACGTAGCGGGATCTGTAATACAATGTCACTGGGTGTTGCTCGAGGCCAAGAGCGGATTTTAAATTGCGTTTCTAATATTTGCTGTGCGTGCTCAAAAGTAGGACTAGGAGATATTCAAACAAATTTGTCACTAGAAATGTTTACGGTAAGTCTGAGTATTTACTCTTTCAGAAAACGTTTGCATTTCTCGATAAAAACTACAACAGTTCCATGCAATTATTTTACTGAACGTTGCATAAAAAAAACCCCACATGAGATGTATTTTTCTCGTGAAATCCGAGTCTGGGCCAGTTTTCTTGAAACTCCGTAAACTCTTAATGAGAAAAGATGTATTTAAAATTGACAAAAGCATAAAACCAGTTAGGCAAATTCTTAGTACTTACGAACTTATAAGGACTTACGAAGTTTTGAGAATACGGGCCCTGGTCAATTATTCGGTCTGGGTTTTGGCTGAGAATATGTCTCCACCCACAATATGATACTGGGGGGTGTTATTAGGATCCTAGAACAGGACACCTAACATTTGTTTTGCTGTGCATAGGATTGTAGTAGACCATACTACTAGGTACTGTGATTATTGACATGTTCATCGCCAATACGTCATGAGTATCGACATCGATAATTGGTAATATTAGCGTTAAACATATGCTCAGAAGTACATGTAGGTGTACTTAAATCTATAATTTATGTATCGCGAAGCCACGTCCCATTGAATTGTACGTCAAGCTTTCCCACGGGCTAATATAACCATGCGAACAGACAATTGTGTCGATCCAGTAAATTCCTGTATGGCATTTCTGCCACCGGCATGGTTTTTACGAAATCAATTATTCCCGAATATAAAGTTGTCACTTGCATGATGTTTGCCCTGATAGCTATTGTTTGTCAGATACTTACCACGTGGCTAATGAAACTATGCCAAACCTAAAGCGTTGTTGTTTTCTGATTGACTGACGGGTACTATCGCTACCTGTAAGACTGGCAGCTAGGTCACGATAGGTTAATTATCAAGCTTTATTAAATAAGGTTTAGACCAGTATATTTCTCGGGCTGTTTCGTTTAATCTGGGATATTCACTCAACTTCCTTCTAAAGACTCACCCTGTGGCACGCTGCTGTTCAGCAGAATGGGGTTACCACCCCATGACGTGACCATTCCTTCGTCATTGAAGGTCACCCGAAGTTCACCGAGGTACTTCCCGTATGCATAGTCTTGTACACACAGAACTGTAGCTCCATTTGGTTGCTTTACAACATGGGGATATACTCCTCGTGGAACTTCATTTGAAGGCTTAACGCCTGCAATACAAAAGAAAGAAAAGAGAGAAAAAATAATGAGCATACAAAAGCATTCATTGTAAAATAATGTATTATTTTTAAATTAAAAAACAAACAACAACAATAGGAACTCTGTTTCTCAAAGAAATGTCAGCAATAAAACAATAGTATAACTCTAAACATTTTGTGAAAGTACCCCTTTGCGTTAATCTATACAATATGTTTTATAACAATGGAGATATTTCGGGTTATTGCACAATACGCCCGTGATACAATGATGTATGGTATATCACTACTTATTTATTGTATTAGCTGAATATTCATTCTAGTGTATACAATTTTGTTGAAGTGAATGAGATATGAATTGTTTGACTGCAACATTACTACGAGGGATTGAAAACCAGGCTTGGAGTGTTTGTTGCAATACTTTAATTATTTTCAGTCAAATAAAAGAAATCTTGCTTCTTAGTGTGTGCACAGCTGAGAACCATGATTACTTGTAAAATGACTTTTACATCAGAACCTTCGTGGAATCGTACGTGAGATAGAATACTATGGATTGTTTGGCTATATATAAGAGTATAAATATTTCTTGGGATCATGATCATTATGATTTACGCAGTCTTGGTGTTAGCATGTACAGATGTACCTGTATAGAGGAATATGTTAGCATGTACAGCTGTACCTGTATATAGAGGAATGTGTTAGCATGTACAGCTGTACCTGTATAGAGGAATGTGTTAGCATGTACAGCTGTACCTGTATAGAGGAATGTGTTAGCATGTACATCTGTACCTGTATAGAGGAATCTGTTAGCATGTACAGCTGTACCTGTATTGAGGAATGTGTTAGCATGTACATCTGTACCTGTATAGAGGAATGTGTTAGCATGTACAGCTGTACCTGTATACAGGAATGTGTTAGCATGTACAGCTGTACCTGTATACAGGAATGTGTTGTCATGACCGCCGATTACGACATCAACTCCTTCCACATTTGCAGCAATCTGCTTGTCCACCTCAAACCCAGCGTGACCTAGAGCAATGATCTTGTTGACCCCTCGCTGGGTTAGTAACGCCACTTCCTGCCTGATTGATTCGATCTCATCATCGAAGATTATATTTGGTCCTGTTAACAATACATGGTTTAACGATAATGTTACGTACAAAACAACAAACAAAACAAAAAGAAAACAAATTACATTGTTTTAAATTATCATAATTATTAGATAATTAATTCCTACATAAAACCTATATAGTATATTTATCACACATTCTAACATAGTACGGTGTGAGATCAAAGGCGCCGCTAAATGCCAATGACGTTATATACCTTTACTTTTTACCTCGCTCGTTAGTATTGACTACAAACACCATGACGAGCTGGTGACAACGTCCGTCACAGCGGCATGACGCTGTTATAATCATTGTAAGCAGCTATTAATCTCAGTTTGTTTGAACAAAATTGTATTACTCGTTATTCCAATTGTTAGAACTAAGCACACATTCGACAAACACATACCGACTTGAGATATCTCGGGGGTATCTTTGGTCGTGTATCCGATTACACCAATACTCTGTCCCCCGACCGTGAACACGTGACTTTTAGCGAACTTTCCTTTCAGAAGGTTGCTGTCTTGGACCCGGATGTTGGAACTGAGCACTGGGAAATTGACAGCGTCCAGGAAGGGGACCAGGCCAGGCGGTCCTTTGTCAAACTCATGGTTACCCAGAGCCTGCGAGAGAGGATTGTCATAGACATATCTACAATAAAACTAACACAAATTCATCTGGTTTTCCGTTCGTTCTCAAGAAGATCCGGAAGAATCTGGACAATAGCAATGCTGGAGAATACCCTTCTCGGGATCTTCCAAATCGCCCAGATTTCAGTATTCATTAATATGAATAGAGCATGTAGATGCCATGTATCCCCCTGTTATTAGTATCTATTGGTTCCGACATGTGCACGCTCTCAGATTTCTTTTAATAGAAGCATAATGATTTCCTGGCATCTACAGAACAAATATTAACAGTTTAAGCACCAGTTATCTATAGGGTCTGGGTGGCATGCACCCTAAATTTCTGAAATGTAGGCATAAGAAAGTGCGATTCCTGGTATTTCTTATTTTGTCTTACCTAAAACTATTGGTACACAATTAAGGAATATCCTTCCAGTTTCTCTTTCAACAGTACTCTCTCATTAAGATTTTTTTTAAATTCTAATATCCCAAGTATTTACATATCTTTGTAATATCTCAATTTTCTATAGTCTAATAGACTAATGGGGATAACTCAAATAATTGAACACGACAAAATAACCTTTCACGACATGCTAATACCAATAACGCTACGTAGCTATTAATATTAAAAAATAATAAAATATGAAAATATTGAAAACCAGTGGGATATGCCGTTTATCCAATATACTTGTGTAGACACATCAAATGTTCTACCAGCAATATTTTCTTAAGCAAAAAAATTAAATTTACTATACGTACCAGATCCGATTCAAGTGACAGCGTGCAGTGTGTTCTGCGTATTCTCTTTCAACATATTACGCAATATATCTCGAAACAATAGTATAAACACCTAGTCTCTGTCTGTTAGTATAATTATTGGCAAGTAAAATAGAAAGTAAATTGTTTAACTATTATAGGTTCATGCAGATTCTAGAGAAAAATGTAGATTCCTCTCATAAAGTCTCCACAATATTTAGTGCCTATGTACATCTGAAAGGATCAGCACGTGTATTATAGATACATGTATGTTGTGTCTATTACTAGTATCATAAAATGTTAAAGCTGCTCACTATCTTTAACCAGAATTCAAATCCCCATGGCTACCGATATGCTGCTCATGCAGCACACTGTGGAATTCTATCATTACAGGTACCAATGGTGTGATACCCTTACGATATGGTCCCTTGGATGTACTCAGAGAGAACAGATATATCTAGTACATAATACACAAAGTTACTGACAATTCAAGAACATAAATACAGTCAAACCCCGTTGTGTCGAACTCCTGAGTGTCGAACATCCTAGTGTGTCGAAGTACATTCTCGGTCCCGAC
>JAUTBT010025821.1:0-19888 GCA_032361225.1 Lepetodrilus schrolli
GATCTTATATATAATGAAGTCGATGGTATTGTGTGATATGATAGTGCTCTTTCCGCTCATGACGAGAGTGGCAATGGTGTATCTGGTAAGATATTGACGTGTCTGATTCAGGTGACGGTGTTCGCAGCTTACCTGTACGACGCTGTCATGCTGTACGCCTACGCTCTCGGAGAAGTCTTACGGAATAACGGCAGCGAGCTGAACGGCACCGCCATCATCGATCTCATTAGGAACAAGACCTTCACAAGTAAGATTACGTTACGGATGTTAGTCTGTGACCCGTGTGTTCGCTGGCCAATACATGGCTTGATCGATCCTCATAAACGGGAACTCATTTATGGATAAGAATTCATGGTTGACCGATAAAAATACAATCTTGTCAGAAGCTTTTACTGCATTTCGACCAGCTGCTCCATCTACATCGACCGTGGAGATAAAAAAAAGGACAACAACTCGTCTCATTGCATCCAACACAAATCTACACTGACCCATAATTATGTAGTCAATTAAGAGAGACTCATTGTCCATTGGACATGATATACTAGTATAGGACCTCCGCCGACCATCATAGTGTTATACGTTAATAAATGGTCTTCTTACTGGACTTTTACGTCACGGCCATCCATGTCCTCAGCATTTCAGATGTACATAAACCTACTTACAGGAAGTTACAGATAAATGTTGTATGTTTATCCGAATTATGCTGCTTCTGAGGAAGACCATTGCTACCCTAATGTTAAAGGTCCCCCGACCAACAGAGATCTGGCAATGTCGTGATGACAGCTAATGGGTTAAGTACAGGCCTTACATGTCCAGTTAGCACTGTGTATGCAGCCACTTATGAATCCCCAGTGACGCGCAGAACGTATCAGTGACCCTTGCCACTTAGGCAAACCCAGCAATTGATGGACCGAAAGGAATCCCTTTATCCCGTAATACCCAGTAAATACTATTGCCACGTGAATATAGACGACCATATTCCTTAGCTATATTGCTCTTGTAAGAAATGTCCATTCATCTAGTAGTTGTATGAAAAGGCGGGCAAGTAATCTCACTTATTGCACTCACTCATATGCTGAGAAGAACTGACATTATCACCACCTTGCTAATTTGTGGCCAGATTTAGTTGTCACGGGCACAAGGGGAGCGAATTACTCTAATTGATTCTGACGATCAACGTTGAAGAAAGCTGTTCTCTGTATCATTGTGAGATGCCAGACCAGTGCTGGACAGATTTCAGCGGCTGTCCATAGTCATTTCTGTTGCCTATGGATTAATCAAGGGTAGCAATGATGACATGGTCATTGATAGTTACTGGTCATGGGTATCTATGATGAAATGGTTATTAATAGTTACTGTTAACATGGTCACAGGTAGCTAATGTTGTTATGGTCAGGAATAACATAACTATAATTGGTATAATCAGGGAATAGATAATATTGGTATGGTCAGGGGCAGGTAGTATTGCTATGGCCAGAGCTCGCTAGTTATTTATAGACATGAGTATGGTGTATTTATAAACATAATTGGTAACTAATTAAGTCTAACCTATCCAGAAATTATGTATATGTTTGTCTTCTATGACGGAAGATGTGTTTGAAGTTGCTATATATAACAATCTCAATACCTATTTTGGTACAAAGGGCCTATATACGACTGACCTATCTGTAGATGATTTGGAGAAATGGCCCAAGGTGGTACATCTCATATACACATACTCGCAAAACAAGAGTAGAATACTTTTGTTTTCGAATAAATGTCAAGTATAGATCTTCACGTTTGTTCGCAACTTATAGATTTCTCAAAAGGAATAAAAACATGTCATCAGAATTCAATATACTGCTGTGCGTCCATCTACAGAGACATGGTACAGACAACTGCATCCAGCCCATGTGCCGTTCAGCAGGATTACCTAACAATATCCTCGTACACTCAAGTCCTGCCTGTGGTCATTACACTAAGAGTTACAGTGCTTATGTGTTCATTAATCTCAGTCATCTCGCCCCACTCCAGGCATACAGGGATACACATCTCACATCGATGCCAACGGTGACGCTGAAGGCAACTACACCCTGCTAGCTAGAACCTACTTCAAGAATACTCACTCGATGTATTCCATGAGGCCTGTGGGGCATTTCCAGATCGGCGAGTCCAGTGAGATCCCTGTGAGTTGACTGTAGTTCGACCCTCCTCCCTGTGTCATTGTCAGCCCTGCAGAGTCGCTGGAGGGAACACTTCTATCTGGATATAAAATGTATCATTGTTCTACCTTTGTAGTAGCTATAGCCAATGAAGTCAATTTAAGAAGAAAGTTCATAAAATAGTTGCCTTAAATTTAAATGATAAATATATGTTATCAATGGTCACAGGAAAAAGATATCGAGGATCCTTCCACGTCTCCCTCCATGATTCTTGTAGGGCATCTGTGAATCTAGGAGTTATTTCCAGTGCTGGACACAAATACATAGTTGATTTCAACTCAGTTTTATATATTAAAGTACAAAATTTGTAATTATATACCATTATTTCCAGAGTAGGCTACGAGTCTGTATATGTTCTATTGATAGTCGTATTAAGCTTGTCTTTACTTCAGAGTTTTCAGTTCTTTGTGGACAAGAAAATAGACTGGATCCTGGACCATCCACCCATAGATGAGCCGGTGTGTGGCTACCTGGGTCAACGATGCATTCCACCCAAACGTTAGTAATCGCTGGCACTGAGAAGACACGTACTTACTGTACTGACACTATTGTGTAGTCTGTCTTACTGTACTGACACTATGACGCAGTCTGTCTTACTGTTCTGACACAATTGTGTAGTCTGTCTTACTGTACTGACACTATGACGTAGTCTGTCTTACTGTACTGACACTATGACGCAGTCTGTCTTACTGTACTGACACTATGATGCAGTCTGTCTTACTGTACTGACATTATGACGTAGTCTGTCTTACTGTACTGACACTATGACGTTGTCTGTCTTACTGTACTGACACTATGACGCAGTCTGTCTTACTGTACTGACACTATGACGCAGTCTGTCTTACTGTACTGACACTATGACGTAGTCTGTCTTACTGTACTGACACTATGACGTTGTCTGTCTTACTGTACTGACACTATGATGCAGTCTGTCTTACTGTTCTGACACTATTGTGTAGTCTGTCTTACTGTACTGACACTATGACGTAGTCTGTCTTACTGTACTGACACTATGATGCAGTTTGTCTTACTGTACTTACACTATGACGCAGTCTGTCTTACTGTACTGACACTATGATGTAGTTTGTCTTACTGTACTTACACTATGGCGTTGTCTGTCTTACTGTACTGACACTATGACGTAGTTTGTCTTACTGTACTTACACTATGATGTAGTTTGTCTTACTGTACTTACACTATGGCGTTGTCTGTCTTACTGTACTGACACTATGACGTTGTCTGTCTTACTGTACTGACAATATGACGCAGTCTGTCTTACTGTACTGACACTATGACGCAGTCTGTCGTAATGTACTGACACCATAATGCAGTCTGTCATTTTAGAGTATATGCACGTATCCTGCTACAGTTAACGACATTTTATTGTAGTTAGATACAAGTAACAAATTCTCTTGTTTCTTCGGTGATTAGTTACTAGTATTATTCATATATTGCCATACATTCATGGTATTGTTTCCGACAGATTACACGGTGGAGATCGCTTGTGGAGTACTGGGGGGCTTGGTGTTTGTGGGTGTCATAATACTGCTTGTGGTGTACAGGTGAGTCAGCGTGTCATTATGTCTATCATTGGGCTATTACCTCATGTGTTATTACTTGTATTATGACTCTCACAGTAATTCTCTCTTGGCAGTGCTTTCCAATTTCACATGGTTCGGTATATACAACAGCTAAAATTATTATACCGGTGTGAACTTATTTTCTTTATTGTTATCCAAACGTGCATATCACCAAAAATACCAGTCGTATACGTGATCTAAAGAAGATATTCCGATTTCTTAAGTAAAACTAGACATACCTCTATTTCATAACCTTGGAAAGAAAAGCATCACGAATTTCATAATTCGCCGCAGGTGGAAAAGCTATATTAAGACCAACTCATTGAAATATGAAGAAAGGTTCATATGGACCGTGGTATAAAAGGCGATATAGATGTGAAGAAAGATCCATATGAACCGTGGTGTGGTATAAACGGCGATATAGAAGAGCAGTAATGGTGCGCCGCATTGATCCGAGTTGATACAAATGACCAGAGTAAGGCCAGTGATTTACCAACGGCAGAAACAGCAATAAGCTGGAAATATACCGGAAATACTGTGATCTGGGATGAGACGTAATTAGGTCTGCCTCCAACAGTTGACGTGTGTACACAGAAACGGCGGCGGCTGATAGACATCATTGCCTCTCTTATATACCGTCCTTGAGTCGTCTAGGAACAGATGGAATAGGTGTTCGTCAATAATGCATGTAGTCATTAGACTTCGTTCTGTGTGAAGGTTTGCATGACTGTCGCAACGCAGTCCATCTAACGACCGTTTAGAATGCCTTTTGTATCGAACTTGATCTCGCCAAACACAATACTAAAAAGCACTCTCAAAGTAGAATATTTGCTGTAGCAGGTGCATTACTGGAATGTGTCTGCGAGTATTCACGTTATATTGAATATACCATTATCAAATCATAGTGCTAGACGACGGCACATATAGCCTTTGGGTGGAAATGCCTAATTACATTTGAAAATCAACGTACTAATCGCTGCAACAGAACTATTTTTGGTGCGTAATAACTTCCGTTATGTAGTGGTCGGTGTCAACACAGCATTTATGCTTTGAAGTTTGTTCTAAGAGTATGTGTATAGTCATGCATATAGCCATGGAGATAAATGCTTACTCGTTATACGAAAGTAAATTGACATTCGGTTGGCTACTTTGTTCTTTGTCACAAAAGAATAACCTGCGTACGGCCAAAATTGCATACTTTTTACAAACTCTTGTGATAAAAGGAAGGCTGCTTGCTGATTAATTCTTAAATGTTTGTCGTAATAGCTTTTCATGGAAGATTGGTGTGTGCAGCCCTCCAGCGCCATCTGTGTAATGTACGCGTAGAGGGTTGACAACTCGTCTCTGAAGTTACGTACAGATCGCTACGTTCAGTGAAAGGAACACCATTGACATTGTTGACGTCAGGTTCATTATGAAAGCTATCCGTGTAATGTGGTCTCATAATGATCAGCCGTGTTCAAATTAAAGCTGTGACGTTTCGACCGCTCTTTGTGAAGTTTTACGTATCGTCATTATTGAACAGGCCGTCCTTACACGCTTTGCTTAGCAGCGACTATATGTGTCCGATGTCTACAATTATTACAGTTATTAGTATTAAATGTGACCTCGTGATGGAAACTCGGTTAATCCATGCTAAGATCAGACAGAATTGAATTATTTCGCTCCCTTCTTGCAGGAACTGGCGTTATGAGCAGGAGATAGCTGGTTTGCTGTGGAAGATAAATATAAGTGAACTGAACACGGGCCAGAATATGCAAAAGACGGTGGATAGAGCCAAGCATGGCAGCAGGGTATGTTATTAAAAATATCCGAAAAAAAGCCGTAAACAAATTAAAGAAGAAACTTGACTTGTCCTAATATCTGTTAAACGACAATTTGCAAAACAGATTCAGTATAGGAGAAAACTAATGCATATAGTGTTTGGGTTGCAAACACTGATTATATTGTCAACAATTATAGGAACATTTTGGATAGAAAAAAATAATTTCACCATAATGCATGTATGATGGCGCGATTGTGCCGTATATTAACCTAAATGTGTTATTCTATGTAATACTATGGAACAAAACGTGGAAACAGTTCAATGGTAGGAGCTTCTTAATTGTTATTAGCATCAGTGAAACAATTCCTACAAGTCAATATATATATAATTAGTGTTCTTTAGAATCATCTTTTTACAAACCGACTTTGTTACTATGGATACCGATATTTGAGTGGGTAGTGTAAGAATGGTAAATGTTGTTTCATCATCATCGAGTTTAAACTAAAGGATAATATATAATGTTTAATTTTAAGATGAATATAAAAATATATACACTACATGCCTATTCTACAGTCAGATACCCGGATGAACGTTCATCACTCTATGACTTTGACCTGATATTTACAACATAGAAAGCTAATTGTACGACCGGTTAATTGTACGGTTAATCGGGTTTACCTGGAGTAGTCCATATATCTATAGTTACTTCAGAAGGCTAGCTTACCTGGATTCCCCATCTATCGATATTTACGGAATTAATACAGTCGCAAGAACACTTCAGTAAAGGTGTGTTAGTTTGAAGCCGCCGTATTAGTCGATAAATACCCCCTGGACATGCACGCCGGATTTCTTGTGCATTTAATCCTGCCAAGTGACATCCGTGGACCCAATTCTCACCATAGGTCAGCCAGATAGCTGTGGCAGGAGGACACTGAATATCTACTTCATGCCATCTACAGTCACAACTCCGCCGTGTCTTGAGGAAAAGAATGTCGTGGTGATCAGTTGATCAAATGGACTGGATCCAGGCCTCCATTTCATGAAAGTGTCGCAATAAGGGCGTACGACGTGCTTTTACTGTAGCCGAAAGTGACGTAAACCTCTATTTAAACTCTGACTACATGTAAGGCCATTTCGTGAAATGCAGACCAGAGAGTCGGTCAATCTTACTTTAGGCATCTAAACTAGAAGATTACCGACAATAACCGCGTGTATGTCTATTGATATATTGCACAAATGTACTTGAGCAATGTTCACTAGAGCTATTACACATGCGCTTTTCAAACCGGTGTAATACCGAAGCAGCAGAGGATCCGGTGGGGGTCCCCCCTCCCGTGTGTTGCCCATTTTTAGCTTTGTACATAATAAAACGACAGAACACCGTAAATAGATCAAACGAATACTAATTCTACTATTATTCTACGATATTATAACGATACAGATTAATCACTTTTTTATATACATAATTAGGTCTATTTGGAAGTGAGTAGTTTACAGTACCTCTAGTATTCAAAGGCATCAGCTAAAATGTTTCTCTAGAGATGACATACAGCATGCATGTATACCTAGTCTTCAAACTGTCCAGGATCAATCCTCCAGATCCCAGTCACAAGACTTTGAATATTTAACGTCAATGCCAAAAAAAGAGCACATTTCATTATGCCTACATTTATTTTAAAATCCTGGAACATTAGTTGATGAAAAGAAAATCACATCTATGTCTGTATTTCAAAATTACTGGAAGCCGCCTCCAGACCCTAGTATGTAGCTTAGGTGTCTCTCTACAGATGTCAGTAGATCGATTTTCATTACGCCTACATTTCAAAATTTTCGGTGATAAAACTTGGATACTAAAATATATCACCATATTTGCCGATGCCAGGAAATCGCATGTTATCTGCCTAGACCACAATAGATAGCATTGTGGGCTGGGTTTTTTCTATAGATACCAGGAAATCGCACTACATTTCGAAATTTTCGGAAAGCACACTACCAGACCACACTAGATAAAATTGTGGGTCTTTTCGTTTGCTATAGATAACAGGAAATTGTATTTTGTTATATATGTACGGACATTTTAAGAAATTCGGGATCATGCCATCCTAACTCTACTAGATAGCGATTTCATTTTTTGTTCTGTAGACACCAGGAAATCGTGTTCTATTATGTCTACATTTCGATACATTTACCCCACTAAATAACACGTAGTAAAAATTATACGTTTTGTTCTGTAGATACCAGGGAAAATTGTATTTCATTATGCGTATATTTTTTTTCCCGAGAGTATGCCTCCGTGGGAACCAGTAGATAACTAATACCTACGACATGCGCTATCATACCTATTCTTAGTACATTAATATTAACACATAACATGAAGGATATTTCTTTCACAAATAGGCCTACGTACTACAATACAGATTGAGACCCCCCTGCAAATGGGCCCAGATCCGCCACTGCCGAAGTACTGATACCACAGGAGGTATCTAGGATGAAAGCTGATGAAGCGATATGAAGACAATAACGACCTCTTTCAGATGCTTTACGAACTATTTTGTAGACGTGTAATCATTTCTTCAAAGATGGCCGATTACAAGTTAATCTGCTCATACAGCTTCTCAGGTCATGTCGAATCATGAGTCTCTCAGTTCTCTGAATATTGTTTGAAACGTTTACAGAGATTCACAGCAAGCAACGCGAGTGTGTTACATACTACACTGTTTACGGTAATACTACTTAACCTTGTGTTCGAAATACACCTACTTCAAAGGATATTCTATGCTGTTTCGTGTTAGTGGCGTCATCGTTGTCCACCTCACGTCGTGTGGCTCCAGACGGATAAATGTCATGTCGGAATACAGAGTAAGGGTGTATTTGAACGGTTGTATCACCATGGAAGTTCTGACCTTTTAACTCTCTGTGAAGTATTCATCTGCGTACCCTGATATCGCGCAATCAATATTACTGTCTTCTTTGACGTTACGATGAATTAGCGTGGAGAATAGCGAGTGTCGGAATGCGACCAGAACTGCTCACTGATCTAGTTCCACTCTGAAAGGTGCTGTGGCAGTTGTAAGCTGAACCTAAAGTGGATCCTCGTTTGTCTTCTTTAATGAGGTCCCGAGACGTTAAATGATTGGAGTTCGTGAATTGAATATACATGGAGGGATAGTAGACAGGATGGGCCGAGAACAACGAGAGCAGTCATAATACGATATGTAGGATACGGATGCGTGTGGCCAAGTTCTAATGTAATCCTGGACATAGAGGCGTGTCCCTGGGAACAGAAGAGACGTCCATTAAAGACTTATCTTGACATCATCCTCCACAAGAGTAATAAAAGCTGAAATATTTTTACAATAAATCGCCTAGCACGCTTACGCACACACACACACGCACACGCACATACATACACAAGTATGGGTGTCCTTTTCTGCAGGTGAATACTTGTAACCCCCTATTCTCTGCAATACAAAATTGTTGTTATGATATTTTTTGCGATGATGGTGTTTATGTCTCATCAAGCTCTTCAGTCTGTAGTGCAACATAGTCATATTATCGATTTCAAAAGGTTCTCAAAGATTTATGTTTTTTTGGTGGGTATAGACATGTTCGTACATGTGACGTAGAGCCGTGCGTTTGATTGCCATTGTTACTGATTGTGACTGAAAGCCTTCCGCCATTGCAGATGACTCTGTGCAGTCAGCAGTCCTTCGACTCCCGGCTGTCTCTCAACCAGCTGTTTGTCCGGACAGGCACCTACAGGAGACAAGTCGTAGCGCTGAAGATCTACGAGCTCAAAAACTTTGACATTAACAGGAAGATGAAAAAGGAAATGAAACTGGTATAGTGAAGTCTGATTGTTTGTGTGATCGTCTGCGCTTTGATCACGTGTATACGTCGCATTTAAATAGAACGTGTTAGGCGAAACTTTAAATGCACTGTAGCACACTTTCAGGGAGAGAATATGTTCTGCTGCAGTACGTAATACACATTGTGAGAACGAATATGCAACATAATAGTTCGTAATGCGTAATAACTTCCAAATTAAATATAATTAATAATCAGAGAAAAATGGAACTAGATTTGGTTACGTCCTTATAATAACTATTGTAGAAGACAACAGAACATCGAGAAAGAAAGACATCGTGTAATTTGATTTTCGTTTCCAGAAAAATGTGTCGTGTTGCCTTTAAGCACGTTGACAATGACGACGTGATGGCCTCTGTGAACGTTGATTCCAAATAGGCTGGCGTTTTATCCCAGTCTATCTATTGTAATGGATATTTCGCAATGTTTGATTACAACAGTTGTTGTTCAAATGATGCCCAGACTTATCTTATGTATCTTACTTCTATACTGGTTGTGCGTGGTGTTTCAGATGCGCGATCTACGACACGACAAAGTTAATGCGTTTATTGGTGCTTGTATTGACCCTCCGTGCTTCATCATCGTTACTGAATATTGCACAAAAGGAAGTTTACAGGTAAGGCCAGGATATAGTGCTCTGAATCGGTATAAACTGTAATATCTACACTGGATTATAATTAAACAACTTTCTAGAATTGTAATTCCTGAAAATATTAATTTCCCTGAATTGTACTAACTAACCGACCCAAACTGAACAATAATAATTCCAATTGTATTCCGGTTTACGATTCGAATTGTATCAACAGGAAATATTAGTCAATTGTCTTGTCGAAGAAGGGAAAACATTTCCGTGTTTATCTCGTGTTATTTACAGTTACCGAATTACAATTTAGGTGGAGTATTACACAGGCTTATCTACATAGTGACGATAATCGTCTTCAGTTATATTACAACAACGGATGGTATATTGCCCTTTACATACGTCTGATAATATGCCACAAGATTCATCGTTCCTTATGTATAAAATCCTTGGAATTAATTGATGCTCTATTCTCGCACTAAGTATTCCTGTATGCTATCGATCAGATTGGCTAGCAGTGACCAGCTCGTCTATACAGAATCTTACATTCACCATCTGCACTGACAGGCCTGGGTACATTAGGAACAAGATTGATATTAAGTTCTAATAATTGCTAAAAGGGGGGCTATTCTATGGCGCCCAGTACACTCTAAATTCTGTAAAGATGTTTTATTGATTATCGAGTATATGGTTCACGGATGTATTGGTTTGACACTCCACGACACTCCACGACACTCCACGACACTACATGACATTATGTCTGTAACGGTTGCATAAAAGTCCTTGATTGATTATGAAAGTTTGTTACTTAGGAAATATCCACGAAGATTAGCTTGATGAGGTCGGGATCACAAGCAGAAGAATGTTTGGGATTATAACCAGAGATTTATAAGTAATATAATGTCTAGCAATATGCTAATAAATTATCGAACAAACATCAGGTTACATATATAGCTATTACCAGTGTACATAAGATGTATTAACTAATTACATGTGTAGAATAAGACTGCGAGCTATAGAGAGACAGAGAGAGAAAATTGAGAACATATAATGAAACGATCCACTAATGTCTTTAGATATCACCTCTACTAAACAAAAGGGACACTATTCATAAGAACTAACTATATATATGGTAACTAATAATTAGTCAAACGAAAGACGACTGAGGAATCCCATATGTCCTATATAGTTGCCGACTGAAGATCTTTGCATTCCCTTTGCATTAGACTAGTGTTCGCATAACCGTCACGTCTGTCTATTTCGTTGTTTGTTGTCATATCTTTCATGTGAGAGTCGTATTTCTCTGATGTAAAAAATATACGTTCTGGGGCCATGTTCCATAAGCTATAGATATACGTAACGATGTCGTTGTCTTCGTGGAGGGGAGTTGGACTATTTTAGGATCATGAAATTGTCCTCAACGACGGCTTAACGATATTGTTAATTATACAATTGATTCGGATAGCAAAGCATCATTTCATGCTATTTTATCCTGAGACCGGAATCTAGATGCATGTAGTGGTACATGTACGTTCATCGTCTCTAGAAGATACATATGCTACGGGTATCAGATGACGCCGATGTGTAGGACTGACTGGTAGAAGTAGAGTTTACTAGTACACTATTTGTTCCAAAAAAAAATGAGTCACATGTAGGTCCAATGTTTTTCCACTCACAGGACATCCTGGAGAATGAAGACCTGAAACTAGATGACATGTTCATCGCCTCGCTAATCAAGGACCTGGTGCAGGTATTTATAGAATTATACTTGATTGGAACATGTGTATGTTGAACATCTCTTTCTGACGTTGTTACGATGTGAACTGCATTGAGTCTACACTAATTCCGCTTGAAAACACAAGTGGAACTTTCAGAGACTTCACTACTCTGTACACATCCTTTGCCATTTAACAATATCGCAAATAAATCCACTGCATTTCGTGAGATAATCTGCCTTTAAGACATCCTGATGCCATAGTAGTAGTATATACAAACATGTATTGCAAACAACACGAGACGATCCATCGTCTAGTCTACAGACTCTCTGTTTTATGACTTTTAAGAGTTTGATGACTCAAAGGATACGCCAATTTTATCGTCTAAAAGTCACAAGGTATTGAAGTGGTGCAATTCTATTATCTGTTTCTGACGGGTGGGGGTTGAGTTGGAGTTGGCTGAACAATGTATTGGTCCATGTTTCAATGTAGCCTTTACTATATATTAAGATAACAGCTGGTCGGTATATCTCCAAGAGGGAATATGGAATAAATTCAGCTGTACATTCATAATACAAGCAATTAGTCAGTGGCACGTGGCATTCTGTGCTACTGTTCTATACCTCTAGGATGCTGTGACGTCACATCTTGAAAGCAGTATTACATAATGACAAGGCCCTTCACGATATTGCTTGCAATAAGTTAATCGCGTGAAGAATATTGGGCACTGTTACAAGCCCGTGAGTGTTAAGATGGCTACTAAATTGGAAACATCGAGCAAGTCAATACTCATAAATATGATATTGGAATGGCAGACAACTCATCAGAAACCAATGCATGTTTCTTTACCATTGACAGTATGGCGACGTCACAAACTAATGGACATTCTCAAAACATATACAAGCAGACTGTTGAGGGTACTAGACATAAGTTTGTTGATTTATTTCTGATTATAATTATATAGACATACATGAATTTAAATTGTATGTTATTATGAAATCTCAGTGCATATCGAAACGACCATGGGTAATTGAACATATTTACGAACATGTGGCCAAGTTGTCTGACCGTTGTACGTTGACATTCCAGGGCATAATCTTCATACACGACAGCGAGTTGATCTTCCACGGCAACCTAAAGAGCTCCAACTGCGTGGTGAGCAGCTGGTGGACGCTACAGGTCGCCGACTTCGGACTGATGGAGGTCAGAGCGGCGACCTACAAGATGGAGGAGGAGCATGCGTACTACAGGAGTAAGTGACCTTATGACCTTATGACCTTATGACTCCGTGTCCACTAAAACGAGCACTCGCGTCACTGAAGCAGTGATCTGTCTTGCTATGATCACTGAGAACAATTATTCGTGTCATGGCATCGTTGTTCTAGTCAACGAGAATAGCTCCTGTTGTTCTAACTTAAGCAATGCCACTGATATCCATCATCGCCAAAACCCAGATCCAGTACCTTCACACATACGATACTCGCCCTGGATAATTAGGACCGCGGGTTTTCTACTAGGGCAGGTTGAATACTAATTTAAGAATGTCACATATTGCACCAACCAGAAATATCCATTTGTGATAGAAAACGATCGTCATGCAATAGTTCCACGTTTAATACGTCTACAATGTCTACACTATTCACTTCACTCTGTCCATGGCAGTATTTACACCGAGTCTGTTTCGCAGTTGACAGTTATAGTCAACATAAGAGATTATATCATCGTGCTTTAGTGATACAACGACATCCTGAAAAATCATGTCTGCCGTAATTCAAATCGAGTTGATAGCATTGCTAAATACGTGGACAAAACTAGGCTTATTTGTCATGTTTCTAATCACGATGCATGAGTTCCACTATTGTAAACGGGTGGACATTACTTCAAACTAATGTCAGTTCTTTATTTCAGAATATTGTTTATCGAAATGTAGATCGACGGTCTGTGTTGAAGAAGCGTGTCTACTGACAGATAATGATATCTTCTTTCACGTAGCATCTTTCAATTCGTTAAATTGCATTAGGCAGTTAGATTGAATTCTTAACCCGCGCAGGTTCAATTAAAATGTCCTCTGTATCGGACTTGGACTAATTGCTTTGTGAAACCGGTGCCGTGGGTTTCGGTATAGTATTACAGGAATCTTGTAACTGTGGTAGCCTTGTTTGCCTTGATGATTCATGTCAAATGTTCAAAATCATCTGGCTTGCGTTTCATAAAATAGCCACAACGGTAGTCCGAGTGAGAATCAAGGTTTACGGTACTTTATTTCATGATATACATGATATAGTCAAACTATTGACCTTGACCTTATTTAGGGACATACTAGAGAACGACACTTTCGTGAGAGGCTGAGATTGGAATGGAAGACAACGCATAAGAAACCAATGCATGTTTCTTTACCATTGACAGTATGGCGACGTCACAAACTAATGGGCATTCTCAAAACATATACAAGCAGACTGTTGAGGGTGCCATACTCTTGCATGTCCGTAACTATAAATTTCATGATGTACTCTTCATATGTTTCAATCTTCATGTCTTGAGTATACATATGCGCTATTGTCATACGGGAAGTCCTGTCCGCGTTTAAGTGTGTATTATCTTGCTCTAGATTACGAAACGCCACCTAAGTCATGCCATAGATTTAAAAGTCATTAAACTGATATAATGGACGTCTTGGATGATCATTCCGTAACATTGTAGTGAGCCGTTGCCAGATAACGTCTACTTGGCATTGAGATAGGAATTATTTACGAGACCGATTTTATACATTTGCTTCAGTTTATTCTCAGTTGCTACCTGGATGGCCACACATCTGTAAATACGTAATTTGGGGTTATTTTGGTTTTGTTTATTCTTAAGCATGTAACAGCATGGCTGCACCCTGGACATTTGTGGACGTATATCAACCACGGCATTAAACCAAAATGTCCTTTTCTTCGTGAAAACAATTCAAATCGTATCTATGATCAACAGCAAAGCAAATATCATGTATCAGAGGCTACAAATACCGTGGCTATCATGTATCAAAGGCTACACATACCGTGGCTATCATGTATCAAAGGCTACAAAAACGTGGCTATCATGTATCAGAGGCTACAAATACCGTGTCTATCATGTATCAGAGGCTATAAATACCGTGGCTATCATGTATCAAAGGCTACAAATACCGTGGCTATCATGTATCAGAAACTACAAATACCGTGGCTATCATGTATCAGAGGCTATAAATACCGTGGCTATCATGTATCAGGGGCTACAAATACCGTGGCTATCATGTATCAGAGGCTATAAATACCGTGGCTATCATGTATCAGAGACTACAAATACCGTGGCTATTATGTATCAGAGACTACACATACCGTGTCTATCATGTATCAGAGACTATAAATACCGTGGCTATCATGTATCAAAGGCTACAAATACCGTGGATATTATGTATCAGAGACTACACATACCGTGTCTATCATGTATCAGAGACTATAAATAACGTGTCTATCATGTATCAGAGGCTATAAATAACGTGTCTATCATGTATCAAAGACTACAAATACCGTGTCTACACGTATCAGAGGCTACAAATACCGTGGCTATCATGTATCAGAGGCTCATGATGTTTATTTACAAAATATCAATATAAGAGTAAAGAAGAAGTGTGTAGCAGATGTATGTGCCTCTATTTAATTCTTGTTGTATTTAACCACACATATATAATAATGTATTTTTAGCACAAACTGTATTGAGCCTTATTTACTTCTTCTTGTTTGTAAATATCTCACAATATGTTTGAACTAACTGTATTATTATAACTTGTAAATAAGGAGAGGACTTAGATAAGTGTTTCACTTTTGTCTGATCCTGTTGAATTTGAATCAATAAAATATGTTGAATTCAAAAGAAATTGCCTATTCAGTTTGAAATGTTTTTGAAAGAGCAAAATGTTTATCTGTCGTGTTAGAAAAATGTTTGATATATTTGTTTTCATCGGCTTCGCATTGATACTGAATCCGCGAAGTGATCTGCGACGCATCCAAACCTATATTAACCATGTAAAGTGAATAATATATTGTCGTACACGTAAAGCTGAAAATATTACATAGACAGTGTATTATTTTCGACATGGGTGGTCTCTGTATACTGATATAATACACAGTGGGATCAGAACCAATTAAACCATCTGGAATTCTTCCCCATCCAAAGCTAGTCCACCCATTGGCTGTGTTGTATTGGAGTCCACCTGTAGATATTGTAACATGGGGGTTTTCAACAGTGTTTATCCTATCCAATTCAGGCGACGGAAGACACAATGAAGGATTTGTTGATGTTATAGTTCCAGTTCCATTCCAACCTTATAATCTATAACTGAATCTCACATAATGACATACAGTGGGACATCTCTGTTCCACTACTGATTCTGAGTACATATTAAAATATTTATATACCCATACAACGATACTATCGATATTAACAAACATTCAAAAATACTTGGTAAGCAAAGCTACTGCAGACTAAAAATCTGTCATTGCAACATTGAAACAATGCATAGCAAATTACAATTGGATACATTGTGTGACAGTGTGATATTTGCCATAATATTCTTAATGAGTCTTACAAATTAGACCGTCTGAATCAAGTGTATTGTTATATAAAATATTGGCGGGACAGCCATCATTAGCCATTTTAGCTTGGCCCCAGCTCAGTTAAACTAATGATAATCCAATTTACTGTATTAACATGTCAATAGGATTATCTCTATAATTAATACGATAAGTGGCTAATGATAGCTGGCCAGCCAATATTTTAAATAACAATACACTTGATTCTGACGGTCTAATTTGGAAGACATTGTTAAGAATATTGTAGCAAATATTACACCCTTACAGTATCACTACTAGATCTATATTGGAGCTCTGTTTAACTAACCTTCTTAAACATTGAATCGTAGATGAACTTTCAATGTATTAAATAGGTGGGAGCTTTGTTCACTTATTAATGTATAGATCTGTAATCTGTTTTACATTTCTAACGCCATACACATCATAAAGGTATGTATTGACAGACTTTGCTTAGTGTAATCATATCATTGCATTGACGTCACGCATCAACAGAGCTCTTAGAGACGAGGTGATTAGCCTCTATATAAGTACGTACAACTAGGAATGGACGTGATTTATGGTGAACCAAGAAGACCAAAAAGGTCTGGGGTGACGTATACGCGCGGAGTTAAGAGTTCCACACAGCGCCGTGGCTAGGTGCGATAATGAGTACCATTCCACATCCCTTTTTCCGGTAGTTCAGGGTCTTACGAGATTCTAGCCATTAGCTTAGACCGGTCAACAATGAAAATAATTAAGAAAGTCGACCTACTGTCTACAATGATTGTTTGGTGAGAAATGAATACTTTTAAAACTGGTTTGTTATCTAATATTCATACGTATGTAGGCATACATTAGCACTTTACCTTTAGTAAAATAAAACAGGGGTTGTGGAGTTCTGAAGAGCCACACATTGACACCATCGAATATGCTATGCCAATATTTGACGGATGTTAAGTAATCATAACATGACCGTGATTTAGAGGATGAGATAGCATGGCCATTATTAGAATTGTGGTGGGTTTTTTTTATATGGATAAACGGGTCTTTCATTCAATGAGTGTGACGTAATGGTTATTGAATACGTTGTGTAGGTTCCACGTTGCTATTTCAGACTTGCTGTGGGTAGCCCCGGAATTGTTACGGAAACCGCAGTTATCTGGGTCACAGAAGGCAGACGTCTACTCCTTTGCCATCATCCTGCACGAGATCTTCGGCCGTGCCGGTCCCTATGGCTACTGTACACTTCCGCCTAAAGGTATACATCTGACACCTTAGTTATATATCTTAGCATGTCTTGCGTCTTCGTCCATCTACAGGTATATCTATCAATTCATTAAATGAGATCACATTTCAAAATTTAAATAATCCAAGTTTTGTAATTTGCTCACTAGTATACTATTTTAGTCTCAGATCATGCGAAGCCCACATTATTCAACCTGTAAAGTACCGTACACAGTCGTTCGGAGAAAGGTCATTCCAGGTTGCAGGTCCATTTGGAAGAATCTCCCACAAAACATCCGTGAATGAGAATACTTTCAAGACAATACTAAAAACTTACTACTTTAAGGACGTATATGGACGGTCCTTGTTCACCCTCATTTCCTAAACGCGCATTTGAGTAGTTATTCTGGATATTTCCGCTATATAAATATATTAATTATTATTACTATTATTATTATTTTTATTTTTAGTAGTAGTAGTAGTAGTAGTAGTAGTAGTAGTAGTAGTAATGCGATAAATCACGTGACCGGAGTCATTGTTTATTATTAGTGTACTTGCTACAAGTTGCTAATATTGTTACCATCAATGTTACCACCAACATTTACTGGATAGATTCAATGAGGAAGTAATTCCTTCACGTTCTACTCTATCGATGTCTTTTATCCTCAAGTTCTGTCCTACTTTATTCCACTGATGTCTCCAATACCACCTTCTGGTCTCTCGTCATACATTACATTCTTCTAACCATATCTTTTGTTATACTTTATTCTCTTGATGTGGTGTAAGGACATCGTTCTGTTTCCTATATTCTCCATTCTTATAACGTCTCCAATACCACCTTCTGGTCTCTCGTCCTACATTACATTCTTCTAATCATATCTTCTGTCCTACTGTATTCTCTTGATGTATCGTAAGAACATCGTTCTGTTTCGTATGTTTCTCCATTCTTATAACATCTCGAATACCACCTTCTGGTCTCTCGTCCTACATTACATTCTTCTAACCATATATTTTGTCCTACTTTATTCTCTTGATGTGTCGTAAGAACATAGATCTGTTTCCTATGTTTCTCCATTCTTATAACGTCTCCAATACCACCTTCTGGTCTCTCGTCCTACGTTACATTATTGTAATCATATCTTCTGTCCTACTTTATTCTCTTGATGTGTCGTAAGAACATCGTTCTGTTTCCTATATTTGCTATGTTTCACTATTCTTATAATGTCTCTAACACCGCATGTTTCCCTACATTTCTCTGCTGATGTCTCCTGGACAGGACACACATCACATCATTCACAAGATCGTCTGTGAAGAAACCCACGTGTTTAATGTCCAGTATATTGATTAACATATATACTAATATCCGAGAATTTCCTTTAAATTTACCCATCTCTACGATTTCAATAACAATATCTTAATGTGTATGTGTTCAATACTTATTAGTACTAGTAATAGCAGATGTAATATCAGATGTACGCCGCTAGTAATAGCAGATGTAATATCAGATGTACGGCACTAGTAATATCAGATGTACGGCACTGGTAATATCAGATGTACGGCATTGGAGAGGTAAGGTGTCTAAGGGTTTGATGCGTGCATCGTCGTTTACATTGGTTTATACTCGGCCACTATTGGAAGTGCCATGGAGGTGATGTTAATTAAGTGAATTCTGCCACACGTTAAACACGACGGTCATTTACAGTCACTTAACGTGGCGTGGTCAGCCTCACGGTGTCCAGGGTCGTATAATATATGGTAAGTTTTCCAATAGAAAAGTAGGTAACTATCGATTTTATAATAAAAATAGTATATAACGGGTCCAAGCACGTTCTTTATAAGAAGAATTAGTGTTGCCATCTGAAAGATAAAGACAGACAGAATTAGAAACATACATTATTCTGAGTTCACTTTAAGAGGTAAACACATTTCAGTGTACTTAACATTGAGTTACTCCTGGTATGCCATCTAAAGAAATACTGGTAGGCTGTACGTGCCTGGTATACTCCACTACTACGTATATATACCATGACCGTGTCCACATAGCGTGTAGTTAGTTGCCTTAATTTGTATTCTGAAAGCTTCCTTTCTAATTATTGGTGTATTTCTGTACACAACCACGCATTATTTTCTATGACTAATGTGTACCGGATCTGTATATTATTATATCGATAGATGCTTTTATTTTACTTCTTTAATAACTGACTGAAAATGACAGCTAAGATGTAATATGTTTTTACGGACGTCTGCTTGTTCCAAAGAAAACATTAATTTTATATATATATATATATGTGTGTGTGTGTGTGTGTGTGCGCGCGCGTGTGTGTGTGTGTGTGTGTGTGTGTGTGTGTGTGTGTGTGTGTGTGT
>JAUTBT010025832.1:0-19887 GCA_032361225.1 Lepetodrilus schrolli
GTTACGAGGTGACAACACTTAGGACTGGTTTAGGAGCTCCTAAATAGTTAGGAGGCCGTTGTGAAACAGGGGCCTGGCATTGGATGTTCCCTGTAGTTGCCATTCCAATATTGTTATGACCAGATTCAAAGCACTTATCAATATCATGCATGGTTTCTCAATACCAGCGATTGCTTTGTAACATTGTATTTCCACCGTATTTTAGGATCGTCACATATGGGTGAAAGATTCCCTCTGCGAGGTAAAACAATAACTCGCTCATTCAGCCTTAGTTTAGGAGCATGATTTGTATCGCAATCCCTATCCAAATACTTTCATGTTGATTGTTAAAATATACATAATATTGTATTACAACTTTGGTGCCAGTTCACATACATGCTATACATGAAAGATAATACACAATTATGAAATATAAATAATTTATTTAAATATTGGCTATACCAGTGTACTGATCACAGATTGGCAAAACAATGTGAAAACTCAAAAAATGACTAAGGTCATAGTTATTTGATTCCCAGGTTTATGGATTTTTCTGTGTTAAGTTTGGCTCCGGCAGTCTAAAATATAAATAAATATAATTTGATATTTTGGCCAGTCGGTCGGGTCCAATATAAAAATAAAAATAAATTGTAGATTACTATTGGTCAGTTGACAGAAAATATATATAAATTTCAACACTTTTTTTTATACACAGCAGTTCACATAAATGTGTTTACATTTGAATGCACACTTATTTTCAAAGTACTCATTGTCAATAGCAGTAATTGCTTTAAATTATACTTTTATTCTACATATTTACCAATAAACTTCCATGATGATGATTTATATGACTTCTTCCTTCTTCCTTCTTTTTATTTTCCAAACTAAAAAAATCGGGTAAGCAGATCCGTAAACCATGTAATCAAATAACTATGGCCTAGTACAAGATAAAATGTAAAATGTTTTTCATGTATACAATAAATGGATGAATTTCTTTCAAATGTACCCAGATGGAGTAGACCTCATTTAATTTATAGATTTTATTTGAGACAACGTCATCACTGGATCAAGAAATATCGTGCAACAAATAAATATTTCTAGTTTCGATAGATGATGTGTTTGGTGAAGATAGTCTGCAAGCACAAAAAAAAGCTAGGTGATTGCATTTAGATTAAATATAATAATTCAATATAACAAATATACAAAGAAATAACTATCTACTTTGTTCCTCAACTTTGCAATTGCACATATTTAAACGAAGTACAATGTGGATAAATGTCATAAATACTTTGAGGAAAACACTATAGCCATCTGAACTTGGTAGCAGATATTCATTCCATGTCGCATAAAACTTTCGTACTGCATCTAACGCCAAGATTACAAGTGTTACTTGCAAATTTCACCTATATTAGTCGAGCATAGGTGAAATATTCCCGCTGCAATGTGAAACAATAATTCATTCACCTATATGAGGTAATCAATGACATTAACAACATGTCTGACGACTGTCAAAACGAACAGTGTAAAAGTTCTCGACTTGTAATAAATTAATAGGAATCTAAAAATAGATGTCCCAACATTCATACAAATTACATTCATACCCTATGCATGACTTGAACACAGACATCACTAAAAGCCCATATTGCTAATAATTCAGCTAGCGAAACATCGTGGTAATGGCTCCCTTTACTATTGGGCATTCCAGTGACGTATGGCCAGAGTCTAATGTCTGATAGCAAAAGAGGGCCATTACCACGATGTTTATCTAGCTGAACTAATATCGCTGAGTACAATCTCCCAGGTAATGACAGTACCCGTCGGCCAATCAGAATACAGCTAAGGTTAAAGTTAGCCTGTGACTTGATTTCCCAAATGTGAAACGAACATATCTTAACAAGGCAATCATAACAAGCAAGGGCAACAACTCTCTGTTCAGTTTTAAATAACATGGTGAAAGAAATGTCATCAGACCTGGATTTCTGAGAGAGAAAAATTCAGGATTTGGTGGAGTTTAAAACTTAGTTAATAACTGATGCCCTTTTCAGTTGAAAATTTGAACTAATATTTTTATCGAGAAATGGAAATTTCTGAAGACATAAATCATGTAACTTAAGTTTGTTTCAAGAAATCGGTCACAGGAATGCCCTAGATCACTACTATCTTTTGTCTGAATGTCTGACACTTTGGAAAGCTTGATGGACATGTCAAGAGAGCGTGGCTTCAAGATAATGTTAAGTGTTTGTAGCAGGGTATCTGTTTTAACACCCAAACCTCATTACATAAAAATATAAAAACACAAAAATATATTCCATTATCTCTTATTAATTATCTCTCTACTTAATTATACTATCTATCTATCTATCTATCTAATTATTTATCTCTATCTATAACTCTTCAAGTAAAATCGTTCTATCTAAGAGTTCTCTCTAGAGACCTATGAAGAGTTGCCTGTCCTGCCCTCTCCATCCAGTGCTTATTACTATTTCATCATTTGATCTGAGGACATCTCATTTCTATTTTACAGGTAAGCAAAATAAACTACCTGTTAATATAATAGCTTTAGAATAATGTATAATTGTTAAACTTCTTATGCTAATTAGGATGTTTAAGTATAATGATAGGATATTAAATTCCTATATATAATTAGGATGTATTTTAGATAATTGATTTATTAGACATAGGCCATGTGCTTGGTAGCCATGTTGGCAGCACATGGTAGTACTTCTCTAACTGTTTAGTCTATCAATTAAATATTAAGTAAATAAATACCATTTACAGCACTATTTAATACAAGTAATTATGTAATTGGTGGTATCACATGTGGATTACCACCATTACCTAGTATATTCTGTTAAATGTATTGCAATTTTGTCATTCTATCATGTATTCATATGATTACTTTTATACGAACATATCTAATGTTCATAGTATACGAACATATCTAATGTTCATAGTATACGAACATATCTAATGTTCATAGTATACATCTTATTAATGCAGTTTTAATGTTTATTATTATGCATATGATTACTATTTCATCATTGGATATGAAGACATCTCATTTCTATTTTTACAGACCAATAAATCCTCTCATTCATCGATTGCCTCATCTGTAATTTGTATATTGCCGTACCGTCCGAAGACACGAGGTTTGCATCGGGGTAAAACTACCACGCCCCAGGCACAGTCCAAAAGACCATACCCTACCACAATGTTCATCAACTACAGTGTGTGATCTTTCTAAACGATGGCAGCTGACGACTGAGAGGCGATCTCGTCAACACGCGTTGGAGGTAAACAAGAAAAAACACGGAGCCCGTCCTGACTGGCCCTAAGATCATAGCCTTGGTTCCGTATGCCTTCGGGAACTCGGTGAAAGCCGTGTAGCACTGGAAGGTGAGGATGATGAGGAAGGGGACGTAACTTTGACAAGTCCGTCGGAGGAGGGACGCAGCCGGGTCTTTGGCTTCGCGTAGCTTCCCCTTGTGGCAGTAGAGCAGGTCCAGAGTGTGACCCACATGGAAGAGCACAGGAATCTGGAATGTTACCATCTGCAAGGAGGAAAACGGATCGCGATATAAAATACGAAAATATGAAAAAAATATTTAAATATTGAAAACCAGTGGGACATGCGGAAAAAGTAGTTTGTTACCTAATATACATATGTAGACAAATAAAATGCACATATTTTCAGGTAAAATGCATTTGATCATTAAATATATCAACAAACCGTGATTGTATGCATTAAACAATTGAGCCCCGATTTGAGTACGATTTCATGCTCAACTAAGTTTTGTTAACAAATCCCAACATAAAATGTGAGCTTGATCATGAAATAGTACTCGGAATGTTTCGTAATCTCGGGGCCTGAAGGCATACTTTTTGTATGCTCTAATTAACAGGAAATAATATACATACAAACAGTGTAGTATGGTTGATCAATGGAGTCCGATCTCTCGATTTACACTTGTGTGTTTGACTAAGCAAACTCCGATACACACCACAATCGTCATTTTCATAATCCAAGTGGCAAGTTTTGGCTGGTTCTATTACTATTATATACGCGACATTAAATTGTTATGATGATTATTCAGTCCTGTGGTTGTGAAGAACAGAAGGTATAGCTGCTCTTATGTGAGAGAGTAGCTATTGTTTTGCATTGCAGCAGGAAGCTTTCACACATATGCAAAAGTAGCTTTTTTCTTCTTTTTTTTGTTTGTTTTTATTTATTTAATTATTTTTTGGGGGGAATGATACAGGTGATGCTCTTGAAATGTGATTGTGATTATTTACCTGAAAAGTACCATAGAAGTATGTATGGCTTCCTGGGATAAAACTCCCTTTGACGTAGATACCCCACACAAATAGAATCCCTATGTGATCATGGAGAAAATCGCCTACAAACCATGGACCTGAAAGTAGAGAAGTAATTGTTGTCTCAGATAATTCAGCATGATCTCTGGAAAAGAAGTCAATATGAATTTCGGAAATGGAAAATATAACACCATATTATTAAAGAGTTTTTGAATTCGATTACAAAAATGAAAATTTAAAATATATATCAAAAACTTGATGAATTATCATTGGTGCCCAGCCGATTGCATGAAATGGAAATGTGAAATCTTCTAGCATGTTTATAATAATTATTGACAATTATATTAATAAATCGTATTTATTTTCTGTTGACAGACCATTCATAATCTCCAATTATTATTTTAATATTTGACCCAACTGACTGAACAAAGCATCAAATGATAATTATTTTTATTTTTGACTGCCAGAGCCAAAATTATCACAGAAAAGTCTGTAAACTAGCTAGGAATTAAATAGCAATGGCTTTATTAATAGTATTAATGGTATTATCAGTTTGGGATGTTTATATGGTGTAGAGACTCTCTTACCAACTGTAATGTACAAAGCAGCTCCAATGACAGGGTAGTATACACAGTTACTTCTAGTGGCCAGCCATAGTTTCCATATCCAGCTGTTGATCAAACGGTGGAACCAGGTGTCACCTAATAAAAAGAAAGCATTGTGTTATAAATAAGCAATACTGAATACTGGACCTAATTATACATAGTTTTCTTTGAGTTAATTTCAAGATTTCGCTATTTTTGATTTTGATATTTCGTTAGGTTTTCAGCAGTAAGAAAACTAAATAATATGTACAGCTTGTCTCAAGGAAATCTTAACCAAACAAATCTTAGAAATACACTATAGTAAACTTGTAGTGCTGGAAACGGCAGGTTGGGTTGTATACTCCCAGGGAGTTGAGAAGGAACACTTAGTGCACACTGATCCATTGACTGGGGATAATAATGTTGCCTTAGGAGGTGGACTTGGTGCATTATAAGTAGCTATTATAATAATAACATTTTAAAGCTATTTCCCAATCGCCAGATCACAATTTATCAAATTAGATAAAACTTGACGTTTTGGTTCAAAAACAGCTGAATAAATCTCAGAAAGAGAAAAAAAAATGTATCAAAATATTATAATAATGGTACTCGCCCTCTAGGAAGAGTATGCTGATGTCGAAACACTGACGGAGAAACGCCAGTACTATAACGTACGTCAAAACCAACACCGCAAAAATAACTTTAGCCTGAAACACAAAACAGACAAATCTAGCATTCTTAACATTGTCAAACTGCAATTTGTTCATACAACAAGTAAGTGAACTAAAAGTGTTGTGTATATATATATATATATATATATATATATGCTGACTAATTATACCTTTCGTGAAAGGCAGGTCTGGTTGTATTATCCCAAGTGCAAATACTTTGCATTTCTAACTCGAATTTAGTCAATAAATATCATCAAAATGTGTAATTGTATGCCTTTAATTAATTGGCCTGAGTTGTGTTTTATAAAATTATACATCTTTATTAACCAATACTAAATGGTATCGATACTTGCAAATGAGCCAGTCAAGAAAATTCCCAAATTATTATTGATACTGTACAAATAATCAGCCAGATGCCTATACATCAATACTACATCGACACTACACTGACACCACACACTGCTATTACACTACATTTAAACTATATTGACACTACATTTACACTACATCAACACTATACATACATACATACATACATACATTGACACAATTATCAACACTACATTGACACAATTATCAACACTACATTGACACAATTATCAACACTACATTGACACTGCATCAACACTATAATCAACACTACACAAACACCACAGCGACACAACATCAACACAACATCAACACCACATCAATACCACAGTGACACTACATCAACACTATATGGACACACACCACAGTGGAGATATTCATCATCAGTATGAAGCGTGGAGTCAGTAGAAAGTCAGGCTTAGTGCCGTCCAAAGAGAACGGTTGTTGAAAATCTTTCTCGTTTCCGTCACTATCCTGAAAATGGTCAAAAAATCCGAGATAAATCTATATGATGCTTGTTAATTTGCAATTGAACAAAAGAATTCAGAATTAAAAATCAAGCTTTCACAAGAGGATCACTAAATTGGGTATACCCCACAAAAGAAACTATCCTTTCTATCACATATTAATAGGTGATCTGGAAACTTTCAGGGTGTGTGCCTTGGGGGAAAGTATAGAAAATACCAAGAAAATAGTTAAAAGAAGTGAAATTTAATTGCTTCTGAAGTATAGTGGTTTTTCCTACCACAACCGTAAGTCGTTTTCATGCACAAATTATGGACATCATAAACTATATGGAAATTGGTTGGTCTCCCCAATTGAATATGAATACATATAATAATTTATTATAATAATAATAATAATAATAATACTATGGGAAAACATTGTTCTGCACTGTCTGTTCTCCAGAATTATCTCCCAAGCCATCAAGAGATTAAAATCCCAGCTCAAAACCCATCTCTTTTATCAGTTTTACAGGTAAAGTAGTCACATAGATATATTATTATTACAATGGTATTATTATTATTATTATTATTATTATTATTGATGATGATGATTACTATTTTTATTATTATTATTATTATAATTATAATAGCCTCTTCAAACAGTGATCGTGACAACAAGACAACTGACCGCTGACCTTCACTGAGACTCTGACAGTGTGACTTCCAATGCTGTAGGAGTTTGGATTCCACAGATGAGTGTACAGAGGTCCACCGACATGGCGAGCATCGCCCATGTAGCGGTCGTTGAGGTACACAGACACACTCTTTATATCCACGGCATGGAATACTAATATCCTAAAAACCAGATTACAAGGAATTACCATATATTCATAATTCTAAAAGTTCTAAAATTGGATATTTATCACAAATATTATTCACAAAATTGCAAATTGAGCTATCTATCAGCTGGCAAAGGTAAACCCAGATATTATTTTTAATCTGATGCCCTGTTGCTCAGGACCCTGTTGTATGAAAGTTCCATTAATTAATGGCGTCATTAGTTGTTATTACTACATTGAACTTTAATGCTAACTTAATGCTGCATTAGTTAATAGAGGTTTAATGACATGTGGTGATATCAAAGTGGTAAATAAATGTTCCCAAGTTCGAACAAACCCTGGGGACCCAACAGCAATGTTTGTGGAACATTTCCGATGTGGTTCGGTCTTGCGGTCCGCAATCCAATGCACAGACTACTGACATAGTACTCAACCTTCAAACAGCTTCTGCTGAGTTCTCCACTATTTGGACTTCTGTCAGTTATTATCGACTTTGTACAAACATAATTATTAACATAACATAATTGCAACTGAAAGAAAAAGGGCGACTATTTCAACTATAACATATCCCCATCCCACTACCACTATTCACCCTCCAGCCATCGAGTTCCCAATGGGAGATAACTCCATCAATAACAAGGAACCTCCAACAGAATTTTATATTTTATTTTTATATTCTATTATTTTTTTTGGAATTGTGGTTGAGAGCAACTTTTAAGATTCTTTCACTTATATCACGGCTTGTCAGTTTATGGCAGGAGGAAACCCACCTGATGTGCAAGGAGTTGTTCATTCGTTGCAGTGGTTCATGTAGCTCTGTCTGAAGCAGGGCGTGCTTGGGATTGGTGATGATGACCAGTGGCCAGTCTCCAAGTCTGAAGTCCACGAATGACAGTAAGTCGTGGTCCACAGCCACCACTCGGAATCTGCAGGAACGTGTGGAATAATTTGCTACATACGTAGACATGTATAAACTTTACAGAAAATCAATTAACCATTTATTGGCATGAAATCATACTCAAAACATTTACCTGATATGGAATCGTACTGAGCTAGCCTTGTATAGGAACAGGTACGTACTTTCTGTAGTCTCTCCAGTCTCCTAGCTCCAGCTCCAATGTGCCGGTCTTGTGTCGGGTGTACATGTTTGGTACGAGGCCGTGAAGTGTGTGCAGATGGCCGCATAGGTATGCTATCCCATTCCTGTCAAATTATAATAATAATAATAATCACTACAACAATAAATGATAGCAATAATAATAAAAATGATATTGATAATAATAATAACAATAACAATTATAAATAATAAAAATAATAATAAAAATAATAATAAATAATAACAATAAATAATAACAGTAAATAATAACAGTAAATAATAATAAACAATAATAATCACAATGATAATAACAATAAATAATAAACAATAATAACAATAAATAATAATAATTAATAATCATAAACAATAATAATAACTACAACAATAAATAATAATAGCAATAATAATAATAAATAATAACAATAATTAATAATAATAACAATAAATAATAACAGTAAATGATAACAATAAATAATAACAATAAATAATAACAGTAAATAATAATAAACAATAATCATAAACAATAATAATAACAATAATAATAACAATAAATAATAATAATGGAATGTATTTTTATATTATGCTAAATCCACGCACGAATGTTTGCTAATAGTGCTACATTATTACCCCGTTCAGTGGATCAATGTGCTTTCATTTCAGCATCTCAAATCCCTTGGGAGTATAAAACCAAAGCTGCCATTTAAGGTGCTAGGTTAACATCATAATATAATGTAATATAATGACAAGACTGTGTGCTCATGGCACTACATATTGTATTCATTGTGCATCCATTGGAACATTAGACATTAGACATCAAGCTATTTTTCCATTAAAAAAATAAATTAATTGGGGTTTAGATCAGCTTTCACGATTATTTCACTCATATCACAGCTTGTGTCAGTCTATCTGCAATTCTAACATAGTACAGTGTGAGAACAAAGGCGCAGACTGTACTTTATCGGACGGTAATGTGTGCTGGCACAACTGTTATTGATTCACCTCCATACCTCATGACATATTTAATTCCAGGCGCATCTTGCACTATCAAAGAAGTCGGGTAGTGACCAAACCATATTGTCAGATTGCTGTCTTTGGACTGATCGGCATGTTTTTGTAGATTTGTCATTTGATCCTTGAAATAAAGATAAAAATAAAACATTAAATAGACACACTACAATGGTAGAAAAAAGTGCAAATTTCCAGATAGCCAGGAGTCCACTCTGTTCTGGAAACTAGAGTGCCCTCCTAAACATCTAAAGGCCTTTTTTTTTTTTAATTCTTTTTTTTTATAGTTTTATGTATTGTCAAATACCAACTTTATAAGAGGTGATGTAAAACACTGTCGTGGAGCCTCAAACATGAACATTCTGAGCCTTACGAGTCTTGACTGATTCGGACATTCACTAATTCGAAACACAGCTGATTATTTCATCCGTTGTCAACTTGATAGGACCTTGACTTGCATAACGACTGATGCTAGCCAAAAAATTAAAATTCTTATATAGTTTCTTTAAATTATCATAGCATATGATTCTACTACTGTACCAATAATAATTCATATTAAATAATAATAATAATAATAATAATAATATTTATTGAAAATTAAGAGGGCCGAAAGGACATGCCAGAAATAAAGTTAACGTGCCCACAATGGGAAGGCATTAACTATACCCCTGTACTATGATAGTGTCGATAATAAAATGCTCGAAATAAGATGCTCGAAAATTTAAAAACTGTCTTTGAGAAAATTAGCCATAATTGGATCCGTTCCACAGAAGGGCTGCCATTCTACTAGTGCTCTACTGCCATTACCGCCAGTGCATTAGTGCTATGATGACTGTGTTACTAATGCTGTAGTGCTATGTATGATCATTGTGCCCTAATACCATAGTGTAATAGTGCTACTATCACCATGCTACTAATTCTGCAGTGCTGTGAATGTCATGCTACAATAGCTGTAGTGCTACAATGATACATTGATAGTGCTATTGTAGTGCTGTGATCATCATGCTACTAGAGCTGTAATGCTGTGATCATGCTACTAGAGCTGTACTGTTATGATCATGCCACTAGCACGATATTATTGCTATGATCATCATGCCACAAGAGCTGTAGTGTTATGATTGTTACACTACTAGTGCTGGAATACTATGATCATTATGCTACTAGAGCAGTAATGCTATTATCGTGCTACTATAGAGCTGTACTGCTATGATACATGCATCTAGCACTATGGTGCTAAGATAAACATGCCACTAGTGCTGTAATGCTATGATCATGCTATTAAAGCTATAGCACTATAATCATGCCACTAGTACTGTAGTCTTAATCGTTCAATGGAGCTGGTGGACCAAGGCTATTGTGACTGTGGACCCAGGAAATCGTGACTACTGACTAGTGTACTCACAATGTCCAGCTGGCCAAAGAAATTGAACGGTCTCTTGGGTCCGGGGTCTGGACAGGCATCCACAGCGATGAACGTGTACTTGCCGAAACTCGTGGAATGTGTATACATGTATGATCTAGCATTCTCCCCTCCCTGAGCAGAGTACTTCCTATTGAACATGACAAACAATTCAGTTCAGGCCCCGAGATTACGAAACCTTTTGTGTATATTTTCATTCTCATGCTTAAAATGTGTAAGGGGTTTAAAACTTTCAGTTGAGCATGAAATCATACTCAAAAAAGTTTCACAATCTCTGAGCCTAAAGGACTACTCAACATATGGTTAAGTTGGTTGGTTGGTTGATTTGGGTTTTAAAGTCACTTTCAAGATTTTTTCACTCACATCATGGCTTGCGTGCATATGTCCTGCTTGTACTAGTCTGGATTTCCACCAGTTTTTATAGTGCTAGCTCACTTGGAATATCATGCCACAGATAGAACATGGACACTGCACTTAGGCACAGAATGCTGATTCCGAGCCGACCAGTCCTTGCTTTACCCCATTAATTCTTAGCGGCAAGCAGGGGAACAACAAGTACCATCTTTTAATGCCTTTTATTGTGCATAGAATGGAGATGGCCAAGCTTGGAAGTTACGCATGATTGAGATGCTGGGCCCCCCGATATTACATAACTTTTCCAGTACGATTTCATGCTCAAGCTCAAATTATATATGGGGATTTGTGAACAAAACTTTGAGTTGAGCAAGAAATCTTACTCAAAATAGTTTCGTAATCTTGGGGCCGGATTTCGACTTGGCCAAGAAAGACTGTCCTATACTATACTGAAACTCATACTTTCATTATTAATGAATCATACTTTAATAATCAATAAAAAGTCAACGTTTCATAACTAAATAAAATCTTTCATGTTTCATTTCAATCTTGTTCTTGAATATTGATAGCACTTCGACTAAAATAAATATTTCTAATTTTAAAAAATGTCTAGAATATCACAGATCTATGTCATTCTGATGAGTAATCCTAATTTTCCAAGTTAAAATTAAACTGTCAGCTGTCAGTTCCAAATTGGACTACTGGCCGTACTTCATCTGTTCATTTGTCACACTGATTCAGTACATTGGCAGTGTTCAATCGAATGTTTAACCACTAATCTCATGTCTACTTATTACAGACTGTTTTCCAGGTCCTGTCTAAAACAATTAACCTATATCTTGCCAGTGACAACTGGAGATGCCCTCAAAACTATCACCATGATCACTTGCAAGCTCTGTGATTGCATACATGTGATATCAAAAGTGTTCAGTATGTTTACCATGATCTCTTGCAAGTTTTGTGTTAAAGTTTCTAGTACTTTTCTATGTCATAACTGTGTCACAGTAACCTTTTTGTCCAGTATATACAGGTAATTAATTCATTATAAATTACCAGGATTGACATGATGGAACCCTTGAAATTTAAATACTCATTTGTTACACCATAAAAGTGTCACAGTAACTTTTGCTCTTCAATATTTACATAAAGACCCTTTTCTTACCAGAAATCTGTTCCATGTTGTACTAGCTCGTATGTTAAGTCAACCGACACAGCCAGCAAGTGTATCCTGCAGACTTTTCCTGTAACAAGAATTAACATAATACAAAGACAATGTGACCAATTTGCACAGCTGATTGTTTTGCCAAAATTGTCAATAATATTCAAACGTGGAAATACACATTTACCCTCTCCATGCTGAAGGCAATTGGAGATGCCACTAAAGGGCTGTACCTGTGCCTAATCCAGCAGGGAGAGGGTTAAATGAATGAATTAGTGCTTTATGTTGCAGTGGGAATATTTCATTCATATGTGACGAATAATATAATTAAAACTGAAAGATAAAGAGTAGGATCCTTGGTCAACACTATATCCTTCGGTACCCAGTTTTCAGTCGACCTCTGGCATTCATATTTTACGGATTTATCACGTTTTAACTATCGCTATTTTCAAACGAAGTGTGTGTAATGAGTGATAGAATAGCATAAAATAAATATGATAAATAAATTAACACCAGTATCTGCGTTAAAGGATTTATTTTTTCTCCAGACATTAAACTATTCTAGAACAAACTGTGGAAAAACATCATGTAGCCTACAGGATTGTCTGGATCTGTTAACCTTTCGATGTGTAGATTGAATTCTCAGTAATATTAGTCATATCCCGCTATAATAGTACTCGCTGAAGTGCAGGATATAAACGATATCTAAAGACACTCAGATTAATAATCTATATATCGACGTTTCATCAACAAACTGTTGACTCCCTCAGGATATTGAAATAAGTATGTAAAAAGTGGTACTATTATTCCTGCTAAAAATACAAGTTTAAATTAGGTTTAACAAAGATGTTTTAATTCAATTTCCAATTCTGCATTCATTGTACTTTCGGCACTTCATGTTGTGATAAAACTATTTTTTAAATGGTTCATCTTAAATATTATACATGAAAAGTTATTAAACATATGTTAATGGAAAACAAATACATGTTGTAAAGAAACATATCCTAATGAATTAATTTTATTCAACAGTAATATGTGATAATGTTATCCTAGTCTTCAAAAGCATTTCTGTAAACAAAATATTGCATTATCAGCTATTTGCTCTTATTTGTCATGCCACACTTTATTTCTTTACATTGATCAACACATTAATCATTAATTACAGAACATTACATTTTCCACAAAAGAAAAGAGTTTCAATTTCTCATGAGCATACCAATATATCGATTTCAAATAACCCAAGTACATCTAGATTGATCTATAGGATAAACAATATTATTTATTATTTAAGTTTCTTTCATGATCTTTCAGTGCGGAAAGATTTCCGCCCGCACCCCTCCTTTTTTTCCCTGTTTTCATCTCCCATCTTTAGCATTGGGAAAACATTCCGTCCTCAAATTCCCTCGTTTCTAGAAATGAAACAGGAATTTATTTTATTTTATTCCAACCGGGAATCAAACCTGCACATGGGTAACAAGTTACGGTGTCCGAGCACCTAGCCAACTGCGCTACCGTGGAACACATGAAAGCATAACACAAATTTTCAAAGTCTTGTCCTGGGAACCCTGTAACAGGCCGGACACTAAGTAGACCTACCACGGTAATATATACAAAATAAGGGACCAGCATGTAAAACAGTCAATTGACTATATCTCAATCACTTCTTGAGATAAATATGTGGAATTTGTTACAAAATGGAGCTTATGCATAGTTCATTACTGTTTTTACAATTTCGCCAACTGTTTTCAACTGAATCGGGGCTGTGAGCATGTTCCTTTGCCGATACAACGACAGATATCAAGAGTTAAATGTTGAGTGAGTGAGTGATTATGGAGTTTAACGTCGCTGCGGGAATCTTTCACCCTTTTGCAACGATAAGTTAAATGTTGACAACCATGCATTTGAGTTAACTTATCAATAAAGAAGTATACTAGCCAGAGCAACGAGAATGACAAATAGTGTAATCGTCACAATCTGGACCTGCTTTTCTACAAACGGATACAAAAATATTTTCAGGAGTGAATACATTTTTCAGAAGTTTTGTGTTTATCAGTATTTATAATTTCATTGAAATGTTTATGTATATTATTGAGTCCATCAATGAGAAGATGTGCATAATAATTAAGTTTTTCTATAGTTACAGTTGCAGGCTATAAATCAGGACTCGACAGTAACTTACTGAGCAAGGATTGTCTGCCCCTGTCTGGGCCAGGTAGAACAAGACAGGACAGGTGCCTTAAAACATTAAAGTAGATGTAGAGCGATGTAAATCTATGTTAAAATGTGTATCATGTGCATTTTCTTTGTTTAACCTAGGCTTAAATCTTACGATAGAAATAATAATTTCAATTCGCAACCAATTCTCCTACCTGGACCTATTGGTAGACCATCAGACATCTGAGCCAAACATACATTTCTGGCATGATTGTGATATGACATGATATGTGCTATATGACAATGCAGTAACCCCTATCACAAATGTCCCTTGGTCCAATCAGAGCTTAGTAATGTATTTGCCTCATGTATTTTCCCCACCCTGTCATTTCACGAGTATTTCGCCATCACAAATGTCCCCCTCTCACAGATTTTGTGTGTGATTTTATGGAAATTACTAGGTAATAATAGTTTTAACTCTCAGCGAGTTAACTGAAATAATAGAAGTTATATTCCGTCATCATAATGAGTAGGTTTACAGCAGATATTTCGCAACATTTATGGATTTGACTGTAAAATTAATGTTTATTCTCTGATTTGTGATTCAGGTAGTATGACATTTTGTATGGTAAAAGCTGTTTGTAAACTGCATGTATTTATGTGCTATGACTATGATAATTGTAAACATTTAACACTGTTGGAATTTCACCGATTACTATATTATCTTATTATTATTATTTGTTTAATTATTATTATATTACTATTTTAATCTGTACTACTAGCACTGTATGCAGACGAATTGTCAAGATAATGTATGCTATGCCTACCGTAATTACCCTAATAGTTCGAACAGGAGAAAATAATTACATTTTTAGCTGTTTGAATAATTTTAAAAATACGAAAATTGAAAATGAAGTGTTCGAATATTTAGGGACACTCAAATTAAAGTACAAAATATGGCTGTTTCTGGTGTGATTAACAGCACTCTGGGTATGGGTGAGATATTCCCGCTGCGATGTAAAGAACTAATTCATTCATGCATACATGCTGATAAAAACATTGTTAGCGATGGTCAATGTTCTACATCACCATTTCTATTTCTATTTAGCATGGTTTTTCATGCTTATTTCATTTTCTTGAATCCATAGTTAGTCATTATTTTATTAAATAACATTGTAGTCGTCACGTATGGGTAAAATATTACCGCTGCGACGTAAAGCTCCAATTCATCATTGGATATATTAACATAATATTGATGTTAACAGATAGCTTACACTTTGTAGAACATAATAAATAACTAGTTTGAACATTTTCATTACACAAATATATGTTATAGAACATATTTTACTCATATTTTGTCAAAATATGGAAAATGCTTATTGGGATTTCTGTGAATTGCAAATATATATATATATATTAACTACTGTTAACACTTCATAATTCAGTAGGGTTGGGTCTAAAACTATGCAATATAGATTACTAATATACTATCATACAATATAGATAACTAATATGCAATCATACAATTCAGTATGTTATAACTGCAATACATCTGAAAAAGTATCTTGTAGAACACATTTTATGCTTCACCATTTTCAAAATAGCATAACTCAGTGACTAATCATGATATGTACACTTATTGGTCTTAATAGATAGGTGAAACTCAGTAGAATATGATTATGTAACCCTATGAAACCTTTCATATAATATATCACTGTGAGAGAAACAATTGTGTGTTAAAACTTTGGTATATATTTAGGCATGAAAACGATTCTGTAGAATATATCTTTAAGATAACATTTCACTGCCAAATATTAAATTAAATAAGGTAATTAAGCATACTTACTGATGCATGATTGATTTATCTTTCATTTGATATATCATAAGTGGTATTGTAGTGTGTGTATATCCACTAGTGAGTGAATATATGTTCTTCATGAAATAGTGCTCGACATCAGAGCATGAAATTGTAATTTGAGGGTACCCCTTAATTAAGGTACCTAATGGGTATTCCATCACTATTTTTTCCCTGTTAATAAGTCAATTCATTCTTAGGACACCTTAAGGCTTCAAGAAAACAGTTGGGCTTAATGGTGGGGTGGGGGTTCGGTGGTGATGGTGGTGGTGGAAGTGGTGGGGGTTGTGCATGAGGGTTATATCTGGCCTGTGGTCTAATAAAGTATTCTATGGCGACGGCACGTTGCACTGACTTAGTCAGTGGGTCGTTATTTATTAATATATATTCATACACTGATTTCAAGTGTATCAGTCGATTCCTTAACCATGAAGACATATTGTTTGCCACCAAAATCAAGTATCTACATACGGTAGTCAACAGAAGTGAAGCTATGGGAAAATGCATTCATTGATGGTGGCCATTTTGAATTTAGCCTTTAATTTTTACTATGAATCAAGCTTTCTCTTAAATGTATAACCAGATTAAAATCTAATCCTTCAAATCCTGCTTACAACTGCATGTTTCATCCTAAGTACACTGATCTGTATGAATGGAAACCATCATATATTCCTTTTTCTAAATATATATTTATTACTATAGCAGCCAAGCATACCAAAATTCACCTAATTAAGATTCAATCATTTCGTAAAAATTGTATCACATGGAAGCTCATTTAGTATCCTCTACTAATAATTATGATTGCTTCTGGTAATGTAAGTGGAAAGTACAAGCAGTGCTGGATAATATGTCATGTGAGAATTCTGGTTTTATTTCAGCAAGATCACCAATCACAAAAACAGGTTTTCTTCGTCGATTCAACAGTAAGTGTTTGACTCATGACTTGTTCATTCAGGATACTGGTATAATATATACTCAACAAAATTTATCAAGGTCCAGTAGCCTTTTTGGACATAAATTTAGCTGTATATTAGTTTAAGAATGAAGAATTCCCAAACGTTCACAGGCTCTAGGTATTAGAAGAAGAATGGCACTAGATTCCAAAAGCCGAGTTCTGAAATTTGGTAGAAAGTTTCCCCACACAATATCTGCTGGCCCTTAATTAATTTTGTTGAGTATAAAAATGGCCAATTAAGATTCAGCACGTAACAAAAGCATGACATCAATAAAGTTTTGTATTTAATAACTTTAATGCCTTCCAATATTTGGGTAAGATAACAATGAGAGATTGAGAGAACACTGATGTGTAGGGATGATATGTTGATTCTCCTTCTGAATTATTACCCATATTAAGAACACTAATTTATTTCTTTAATTATGATGCTGCTTATTAATGCATCAAAGATATGTAATTAAATTATATTCTACGAAATAAGACATCAATGTTTTATCACACCACTTCTTAATACTATCAACATTTTTCTCTAAACCCTGATTTAAAAAAAAACAAAAAAATTTAAAAAATCCATAATGTACATATTTGATGCTTTTTTAATCTTATTATTTGATTTGCTATATTTTAATAACTTTTGTGTTTGTTTGCTGGGAGAACATTTACCTACATGTAGGCCTCTGCGGGTTTCAGCTTAACAATTCTAATATTTCTGTTTACCATACTTTCATTATTATTACTGATTATAGATAATCAAGTGGACATAAACCCCAATCTCTAAAGACTAATAACTTGCATCTACTTTGCAGAGGGATTTCTTTCCAAAGACTGGAAGCTGAATTTCTTTAAGCTACATGCTGATAGTACAATTGCTTGGTATGAGACTGATGCCAGCTTTGAAGCCAAGGGGGCTGTCCGCTTACAGGTAATGTCAAAATAACATCGGGTCCGCTTTCAGGTAGTGGCAGGTCATGCCATCGTGTAGCAGTCTTTAAACAAAGTACTTAGATCCATTCTGCCCCAGTTCACCCAGACCCCGAGATTACAATACATTTTTTTTAGAACAAATTCATTCTCAATTCAAGGCTTTGTTCACAAATCCACATATAAAACTTGAGCTTGAGCATGAAATCGTGCTCAAAATGTTTCGTAATCTCAGGGCCAGCTGTAAAATGGGTACCCGGTAGAACAAGATAGAATTGTGAATGTTATCATTCTAGCACCTGAAGCGACTTCTTGGGATGTATAGTCCCTAGATGAAGGTTAGATGGGTCCACAGTCATGGGGTAATAATAATAAAAAGGGCGGGTGGTAGTGCAGTGGTAGAACGTTAGACTTTGGAGCCAAAGGTTCCTGGTTCAAATCCTGCCCCGGGGGTCTGGCATCAATGTTTGCGAAAGTTACCTTTCTTACAAGATATTGATAGGATGTGTTGTCTGTAGAGTGGCAATGCAGTTATCATCCTTGATATTGTCAGTACAGGTTTACTGCAACATTCAGCGCTATGGATGTTGCAGGTTTCTTCCTGCCCTAAACTGACAAGCCGTGATATAAGTGAAAGAATCTTGAAAGCGGCTCTACACCCCAATTATTTGTTTTTAATAATAATAATATGGTGTTTCATAGTGCTTTAGCATGCATTAACATGGAGTCATGCACTTTATATATTGACTATTTATTTATTTACACAAACTGATATACATGATCTATTGTCCAACCTTGTGCTGTCTTTACATTATGACTTTTATAACACGATATCACAACAGTTTTTCAATGGATTTAACATTTTCACTGCTGGATTACACAGAGACTCTGCTCTTTAGGGCCTCTCCGGTTGCCTTCAGCATGGAGAGAGTTAATAGGTGTTCTAGCATGAAAAGGCTATATCTACACATTAGTCTGTAAGACTGGTAGGAGTCAGTACTTGTGTGGGTTATTGCAGAAACCTGTGTTGTTGGTCATTCCACAGAAAGAAGGACTGGAGCAGAGACACATGAAATACATATCAGATTCCTGAATTATTAATTGCCCTTGATTTTCAGGACACATGTCAGTTCCTGGCAGTGGGACCAGTGTGCAAACAGGTCCCTAATTTTCCCAATGTTCCACCTAGAGGACAACTGTCAAACATGATGGCCATTCCTCTCCGAAACGCCAAGAACACAGAAATGGCCTGGATCATCTTCTCTGATCAAAATGAACTCAAGTAGGGCTAAGTTATTTTTTCATGTTTGACATTTTCATTTTCCATGAAATACTTTAAAATCATATGCATGTACTTGTTAATAATATTCATGTATCTTCATTTTTTAAAACTTTCTACCAAAGCTGGCTATATTGTGTTTTATCCTCCACATACTAATATAATTACATTTAAATTATAAGATAAGATAAGATATTATTTCCCACCAGGGGACTTTGTTGCACATTTAATAGCGCACATAAAAAAAAATTTTTTAAAAAATGGAGTGAAATGTACAATATGTATGAAGACAAATAAGCAAAACAACATATTGTAAAACTAGACAAAACACTGGCGTAGAAATACAACCCTGTTTGACTTAAAATGCTAACGATAACAATATACCTTCTTTAAAAAAAATCTTTTTTGGATTTTAAGTCGCTTTCAAGATTCTTTCACTTATATCATGACTTGTCAGTTTAGGGCAGGAGGAAACCCGCAACATCCG
>JAUTBT010025842.1:0-19885 GCA_032361225.1 Lepetodrilus schrolli
ACATCGCATCCTATCAATATCGCGTCAGAAAGGTAACTTTCGCGAACATTGATGCCGGGCCCCCGGGGCGGGATTTCGGGATAAACATGAACATACTCATCTCCGTCGATCAAACCCAAGATTCCTTTTATTTTTGAATACTAGTCTAATATGACTATATGTACAATTAATAAACACTTCAAGTGTTCCAATTGTATCTAGGAATTAAATAAAACCATGTATATATATAGATCTAGACCATAAATGACTTACACACATTTTTTTGGTAGGTGCAATGAATAGCGATTTTACGGTTCGCATGACATCCAACTATGACAAGATTGACCACTATTCTGTGGCCGGTTTGGCCAGCAGCATCATCGCCAACAGGGTGTCCTACGTGTACGACCTCACCGGACCCTCCATGGTCATAGACACTGCCTGTTCCTCGTCCCTGGTGGCCGTACACCAGGCTGGACTGGCACTGAGATCAGGTGAACACTGGCGGCATTGACTCTCTCCATGCTGTAGTTGCCTTATAAAGAGCAGGAGGGAGAGGGTTAACTCGAGAGGTATCGATAAAGCCTGTCCACTGACGGGGATAACTTAATTAAGTGATGAGAGACTTTTTACATGTCCCACGTTCAACGCGAGAATTCCTGCTTACTATAAATTATGTTGGTCACGTGATATTCGACAGGTTTGCACACGTTGAAGTATGGTGCCCAAAAAACGGTTGTGTATGTAAAACCTTCATGGCAATAAGAACAAAATAGCAAGTTGTTTTAGCATATTGAGTAGTTTGTTGTTAAAGGTCAGGAAGGCACATATTAGGTTCAACATCAAACCTGAAGGACAAAATAGGATCAACCTTTACCTTCAACTTCTATGTAGCGTTGCCCGTTGAAGTGTAGCGTTGCCCGCTGAAGTGTCAAGGTTAATGTCTATCTAAAGGTCACAGGTCTTCTCACAGTCATATACTCTTGGTATCACACAGTACAGTACTTGGTCCCATACAGTAGCGTACGTTGGTCGTTGCAATGTTAAGCTCAGTCTCTAGCTAAAGGTCGCAAGTCTTCTCACAGTCATATACTCTGAGTCCAATACAGTACGGTCTACTTCTTACCAAATTAAGTGGAGTGTATGGGCTCTGTAAGGAATGTGTACCACTATTGTCTCCCTATCCCTCACCAGGAGACTGTGATATGGCCATCTGTGGAGGAGTCAGCCTCATCCTGCATCCTACAGTGTTCCTACCTCTGTGCAAGGCTCGGATGCTGTCTACATCCGGGCAGTGCCACGCATTCTCCGCGGATGCCGACGGATACGCCCGAGGAGAGGGGTGTGGGATTGTGATTCTGAAGCCACTGAGACAGGTATTGTAGTGGATGTGTTCACATAAACTTTTACTGATCACATGAATAACATAGGTGTGCAGTGTTATATAGAGAATTTCACCCAAGTGTCTTGGAATATCAAATATATCAACAAGAGTCGTCGAGGCTTTGCCGAGGATTTAATAACTTTCATCGACGAGTGTTGATAAATTTTTATTCCAAGACACGAGGGTGAGATTCTATTTATCACCAAATATCATTTTAAAGTCATTAAAGAAGAAAAATGCCACATCATAAAGATTTTACTTTGAAGTCAAATCTTTAGGCTGCTGTGCAGTTGCACTGTGACATCATAGCGATGCTACGACATCACAATTGTAATGATGACATCACAATGGTAGAACAATAAAATATACAATCAAATAAACCAAGAATTGGGTCAAACGAGATCTACTGATGTAGATATCGCTTGCTATTTGAAAGACAGCGAAAAGACAGCATTGGGTGATAAAATATAATCTCAGGTCAACCAATGATCCTTGTCAAAGACTTTATTATAAAACATAAAACACATTACTAGTAGATTTATTATAAAACATAACACACATTACTAGTACATTTATTATAAAACATAAAACACATTACTAGTAGATTTATTATTAAACATAAAACACATTACTAGTACATTTATTATAAAACATGAAACACATTACTAGTACATTCATTTAAAAACAAAGAACTGCCACCAACCTCTTTGACAAGGAATATAATAGTCAAACATTCACGCCTGAGTAAAATAATGATTGTGGTTTCTCGATATTAGGCCACTAGAAATTCAGACCAGTGGTACCGATTGTGAAATTAAGTGAAATTTAATATCCGGGTCTAAACAGAATGTATGTACAATTAAATCTATTTCGTTTCTGCTCCACTCCAAGTTTAAGCCCACCATTCGTGGGAGATCCGTTTGAAATTATGATGACCCTCAATAGTATGAGCTGTCAGTATTTAGAGCCGCTTTCAAGATTATTTCACTAATATCACGGCTTGTCAGTTTATGGCAGGAGGAAACCCGTATCATCTGTAGCGCTGAATGTTGCAGCAATATTAGAGATATATTAGTCTGTTAGCCTGGGTAAAGGATGTTTTACATTGTATTTTAGGCCATCAAAGACTCGGATCACATCTGGGCAACTATCATGACTGGGGTCAACCAGGACGGCCAAGAGTCGAAGCCGATCACTGCACCTTCTGCCAGCCAGCAGAAAACGCTTCTGAAGAACATTTACAACAGCTACAATAAAGACCCCCAAACAGTGGAGTACATCGAGGCACACGGTAATTACATGTCTATAACGCCATCATACATAATATTATGTCTAGCACTGGGAACATGCGCTTTGTGATATTCACTTTTCTTCATATCATCGCCATTTGACATTCAGTTACAATCAATTACTATCGTAATATATCACATTAACTATTTGGACGAATTTAATGGTAGTACTGATGATGCATACAAAGAAAATGCAATTTCCAAATACCTTCTAAGATGCAAATGAAGTCTCAAAATGCTTCAGATTCATACTTTTCTGTATCATTTCTTTGATCCACAGGAACTGGAACCAAGCTGGGAGATCCTGTCGAGATAAGCGCCCTAGGAGACTTCTTTGCTGAAGAGAGACACCACCGCAAGCGGCATCTGGGTTCTGTGAAGACCAACATAGGACACCTAGAACCTGCAGCAGGAGTAGCCGGCCTCATCAAGGTGCTTCTGATGATGGAAGAAGATACCATTGTTCCTTCACTGAACTGTCATATGCCAAACGAACTTATTGACTTGGCTAGATTTGGATTCATTGTTCCAGCCACGTCAATTCCCTGGGTGTCCGAGAGTAAAGTTGCTTGCATCAATTCTTTTGGATTTGGTGGAACCAATTGTCATGTCATTGTGCAGAATTCTAAAATGAAAGGTCCCAGTAGTGGTATGTTAGGAGCTCATAGAATTATATCCTTTTCAGGTTGTACACGAAGAAATGTCATCGAGAGCATTGGCAGCTTCTTGAAGATAAGTCAGCAGGAAGACGACCTCCTGGACTTGTCCTTTACTTCATTACTAAAGCGGGAACACTTTCCTTATAGGAAAGGTTTCGTGGCAAACTCAGTGGCAGAATTGCAGACGCAAGCACAGATGGCAATTCAAGAAGACAGCGGATCCTGTAGGATACCAGTTAAGACCAAAATAGTATTCGTCTTCTGTGGAATGGGAACTGCGTGGAAAGGCATGTGCTCTCTTTTCATGCTGAGATACCCGATATTTGCTTCAACAATAACCATGATCGACAGATCCCTGTGCAGATTTGTCTCCTGGTCACTGACCAAAAGACTGAAGCATAGTTACGACGTTAATGATATACTGTTCGGCCCAATAGCCATATTTGCATGTCAGGTGGCACTGTCCAATTTGTGGGAGTCGCTCGGGGTCAGACCTGGAGCTGTGGTTGGGCAGTCAATCGGAGAAGTTGCTGCAGCTCACTTTGCTGGAATTCTGTCCTTGGAAGAAGCTGTGAGAGTCATCTACCACAGAACTCGTATCCTGGCAAAGGCAAAAGGAGGCAAGATGCTCCTCGTTCAGAACATGGACACACAGCTGGTCCAGAAGCTATGCGATCAGGTGTCAAATGTGGACATCAGTCTTTGCTACAGTCCAGTGTCTTGTACTGTGAGTGGAGATTCGTCTTCAGTGGATAGAATAAGAACCCTCCTTGAATGCAAGCAAAGAGAATACAATGACTGTTCACTGAGTGAGCTTCTGGTGGCATGCGCTTACCATAGCCATCATATGGACCAGAGTCAGAAAGAGCTGGATGCAGTTCTGGCCGATCTAAAGACAGAACCACCATCCATTCCAATGATTTCGTCGATGGATACACACACATCTCAACAAGAGATGATGTCGCCTGCGTACTGGGGAATGAATGTCAGACAACCAGTGAAGTTTTCGGATGCCATTGAACAAGCAACCTCTGAAAAATCCCAAAATGTGTTTATTGAAATTGGTCCCAAACCTGTTTTGCTCGCACATTTGAGAGATATTTTCGGCAACGGCGGACATTCCGTGTTGTCACTGTCATCCATGGAGCCAAGAGGAAATGAAATTGTTCTATTGAAGTCAATATGTTCTCTCCACGAGATGAATATCGATATCAGATGGCAAGGACTCTTCAGTACTCTTCATGTACCAACTCCTTTGCCACAGTACACGTTTTCACACAAGAATCTGCTGGTGCTACAACCTATCACAGAGAAGGAAGTATTTGTGTGCATGAACAGTCCAAGTGAGCATCTCTTTGTACATAAATCGTCTTCAAGTTCCGCCTGTACACTGTCCATAACACCAGCTGTCTTCCCAACCGTCTACGAACACAAAGTGCATGGTATCATTGTTCTACCAGGTGCAGTTTATGCAGAAGCTGGTTTCGCGATTGCTAAAATGACAGCCTTTGAAGATACAAGAAACTTGGTGGTGTCGGTCAAGTTTATAAATCCTCTGACTCTGAAGAGGGACACATCCGTGTCTCTGGACGTAGATATAGACGAGGGAGGTCCTGATAGAACAACGTTCCTCGTTCACAACGCTGATGTGGAACACGTGCAGGGAACAATTATCAAGACGAGTGATGTCCTTGATTACGACAGAGTGGATATGGAAGCCATAACACACAGATGCGGAGAACATGTCAGCGGTAAGACTTTGTACCACACACTTGAACGTTCTGGTTTTACGTATGGACCGTCCTTTGCTACCATCGACTATGCATTGCAGGGCAGAGGTGAAAACCTCACCAAGTTGCAGCTGAATACCCAGCTGGAGAAGGAAATGGCTCACACTGTCATCCATCCATCAATCATTGATGGGATGCTACAGTCAGCAGCAGCGGGTGAACATCAACTGGGAGAGTTCCTTCCTGTGGAGCTTACTGGAGTCCGTGTCCAACATCCAATGGAGAAGGAAATGTTCGTCTACTCAAAGATGACACACTGCACAGAATCGCATGCATCCTTCTATCTGGAGCTGCTGTCCATGAATGGAACCGTCCTTGCTAAGGTTGAGAAGTTTACAACGAAATTACTTGGAGTAAAAAGCTTTGACGAAGTTGGGGCAACGTTCAAGGCTGGCATGATGAGAATTGATCAGATAGATGTTGATATGTGTACTGATGACGGTGTTGTCATATTCACTGATGCTGACCTCATCTCCTTGAAGATGCCATGGATAATACATAAACTGGACTACTGTGATATTCACGGTGCAACATGTAGACTAGATTCTGTCATTGGGACAGTCAAATATATCTGCTTTGTCTTTCCTGTTTGGGAGAAGCTGACGGTGACAGGAATGGCATTGCAGGACGAACTTGTCAAAAGGATCCTGCAACTTCGACTTATCATCATGCACATTGCAGACAAAGGACTGTCTATGCCACTGATCATAATTTCAGAAGAGAGAAATGTTGGATCAAGTGCTGGGGTAGAACTTTCTGGGATCTGTCTGAATGAAGCAATCAAAGGATTCGTTAGATGCGTTTTGAGGGAGTACCCATCAATTGAAGTTCAACTTGTAGATGTACAGTGTGAAGATTTTGTCAGGAGACTTCCAGAGATACTTTCTCGTTCAAGATCAGTCTCTTTAGCTTCATGCCCTGAAGTCAAATTTCAAAGTGGTGAAGCCTACATACAAACAATCTTGCCATGTACCACACCAACACCTATGTTTCGCAAAGTAAACATGGATGACCGCCATGATGGGGTTCTGTGTTCCAGATCAAGGACAGTCATAGAATATCCTGCCTTCTATCCAAGTGCAAATGGTGGGCAGTCTAATAACAGCTTGGATGTTGATCTCTCTTCCGTTTCAATGCACAGACCTCCGTTCGCTATGACCAACAGTTCTGTACCAGAAGGAAGGATTTATCCCATTGTCTGTCTAGAGGCGGTTGGGAAGGTGAATAAAATGGAGGTTGTCACCTGTTTTCCTACAGTTGTGAGAAAAACCGTAAAAATTCCAAAGAAGTGTGTAATACCGAGAGACAAACTTCCTGGATATACTGCAGGCCTTCTCACCAAATTATACACTCTCTGGTGCATGTGTGAGTCAACGGATACAAAGAACTTTGTCATTTTGTATTCAAGCAGTACTGATTCTTTTGCTCAAGCTTTCGTCTGCATACTGAAAAGTCTCAGAGCAAAATATGTCACAATGATAACTGAAGATGGCATTGCCAGTAGCAGGGTGCATCCACAGTCTACAGTTGTATCCACAGTGTTAGTTACAGAAGGCATAGCAAACAAACTGATGAAGAGTGGTAACGTTACCAGCCTTCTGTCCCTAGAACAGCTTATCAGGAAACCTACTATAGATCACATTTTGTGGGCGAGTTCTTCAATAACGATCCATGTTCTGCGGAGTACAGACATGTATTGCCGTTCAGCAGTACAATACAGAGTTCCAAAGATGTTGAAATGGATCAGATCGCACCAAAGCATTGTTTTCTCAATAGCTGCTCACTTGACAAGTTCTCACTCAGCAGACCCAATTCCGAACTTCGCACCCATACATATAAATGAAGTCCTTACAACCTCAGAACTGGACTTGGATTCCTCATCCTCTAGTGTTGACTGTGGAAGCATGAATGTTTCTTGTGAGCATCTGTTTAAGAGGAATGGATCGTATTTGGTTGTCGGAGGACTCACTGGTCTCGGCTGGGAATGTGTAAAGTATCTTGCTGAAAGAGGAGCTGGGTTCATCGTCATCCTTAACAGAAGGGAGACAACGACTGAGCAGCAGGTGGAACTGGACCATGTCAGCCATCAGTTCAACTGTACTTTGACATCACTACAGGCAGATGTTACACATTTCAATAATTTGAAGACAGCAATCTCTAGAATAAGACGTACACCGGGTAAACCAATAAAGGGAATCTTCTTTGGAGCGGCCGTCTTGGTAGATGCTGCCCTTGCAGAGATGTCGGAAGAAAAGCTGCATACGTCTTTGGCACCTAAAGTGACTGGAGTGTGGAACATGCATCTTCTGACGGCAGACCTGCCTCTGGATTTTTTTGTACTTCATTCATCAGGCGCTGCAGTGCTAGGAAATGCTGGCCAGTCTAACTACGGAGCTGGGAACGGGTTCTTGGATGGGCTTGCTAAAGCTAGAAGACAAATTGGATTGAGTGCTCAGAGCATCAACTGGGGACCATTGAATCTAGGGATGCTGGCGACCAAAGGGGCAGTCCTAAGGAAGCTGGAATCCCAAGGATATCTGATGATTGACAGAAGGCATATCAGTCAATGCCTTAGTCATATCCTGATGCTGAATGAACCTCAAACCTTGATGTGCAGGATCAACAAACAGAAAATGGCTGAACACATCAAAAGCCATGGAGAAAGGACGATGATGACACGACTGAAGGGCTACTTGGAATCTGCACTGAAACTCATTGACAGCACTGACAAAGTTGGGAAAGGCAAATCTGCATTCAACATAACACTTCTGAAAGAATGCACTCCAGAAAAAGGAATCCTGATGTTGCAAGAATACATCAAGTTCTTGGTATGCGAAAAAGCCTTACTGGACGAGACACAGTTCGAGATGTTGACAAACCTGAGAGATCAGGGCTTGGATTCCATGTATGCAATGGAGGTCACAAGTCAAATTTATGCAGAGACCGGCGTGAAGATGTCTACACATGAAGTCCAACTTCAATCAGCTGAGGCAATTGCAAAGTCTATTCAAGAGAGCATTCTTAACAAAAGAAAAGTAGGAAGAGAAGGAGCAAACACAAAGGAGAAAGAACGTCTGAAGGGGTCAGTAATGAGGTCTATTTCCCAGTCAGTTTCAGGATCAACACTTCAAGGAAAATACAACAAGGGATTTGTCATCATCAGTACCATCCGAATTCCCAAAATTGTAAACCTTCAAAGTTTGATAGAAGCGGCAAAGGAATGTGTTTCCAGACATGCTGTGACAAGAACTATCTACAAGCTTGGCATATCCAACATCATTACAAATGTACTGCCAATAGATGAAGCATTTGACTTTCGGGTGGTTTCTGGATCAGATGCTGACATAAAAAAACTCACAGAAGAGCCACTACTGATTGAATCTCAAGCACCAATCAGGTTCCTCCTTCTCAAGAAGCATCTGCAGTTGAGGATAATTTTCCACAGGATGTCCTTTGACCTGAAGGCAATTACAATTTTTGTGAAGGAGCTGGAGATGACTGTGAACACCAGACATCAAGGCTACAGATTTGACGGATCAGTTGTGTCAAAAACAGACAAAGATATCGCAGATGAGATAGTCGATGTACTTGCTCCTGATTTTGAAAAACATTCGCAGTTTTGGAAAGGTGTGGTTTGCTTCCTGACAAGGAACAGCTTCTGCAGAACAGCTGTACCTGAGCAGCAGGAAAGTGACATATTCATCTCCAGAAAGTTCAAGTCTAAACTGTACGCTCAAATCATGGACTTCACCAGAAGGAATGGATTTACAGTGTTTGAATACTTCTCATCCATCTATCAACTTCTGCTAGCTCTATGCAGTGAATCTTCAACAGCTACGATAACAATATCTGTAGACTTGCGAATGCATGTACCTACATTGGCAAATTCTTTGGGAAGATGCACAAACACCATCCCATTGATATGCAATTTGCTGGATGACTCGACAACCTTTGCAGAATTCCTGCAGAACAACACAAAGGATCTCAAACAGTTCCTCAACTTTGGACTCTTCCCATCAGAAGAAATCAAGAAGCTTCTTCCAGATGACAGAACTGACAGTTTCGAGAGGAACTTCTTCATTTTCGAGGACGACGTCATCACCAATAACCAAAACCAGTTGGAGGTTGAGATGCCGGTAGTGTTTGGTTCACAGACTGAAACTTACTTTTATGTCTGGCAGAGAAGGAACACCCAAACAATGGAGATAAAGTTTCACCTCAGGAGAGAACTCTTCACAGAACTCCAAGCTGAAGCTATTGCAGATGCCTTCTTAAGACTTGTGTTGGACTCTCTTAATCGGCCGACAGTTTCTCTTCTGGAGGTCAAAGAGCAGATGTACATGAACATGAAGGAACACAAAGAAAATATGTCAAAATCACAGGCATCTTCACTTTGTTCTCTAATGTGAAAGATGCCCTGAAAACATGGACTACAGTTCTGATGCTGACTTCTGGCATAAGTAAGTAAGTGATGTGAATAAACTCCACAAATAGACATAGATCATCAAGTCCCAGACATCGATCTATTACTGATATACCAATGATGCTGTGTGGTACTAACTTGTACTAAGTTCTAGTCTACTGTTAGACATGTTTTCTTGCATTGCAGTTAATCACATTAAATAATGGATCCCTTGAATATTTATGCACAGTGCACTAACGCCAGCTGGTGAATTAAAAACAACTACACCGACTAGGTCTCATGATCAACAGGTTTAGAACTCGCTGCAAGGCAAAAGCATCCTTCATTAAAGTCGAATTAAAAAACACATAAATAAATGTATAATGCCATTGAGTTGTCAACATTTGAGCTCCTTTGATAAATATATCGATAATTTTACAAATTATTGCAACAGACTTTTCTAATGCATTTAATTTCTGATGCAGGATCAAACTGGATACTGCACATGTAGATTTGATGAAGTCATATTATGCCCTAATTTGGAAAATAATTCCTTCAGCATTGTGATGCGAATTAAATCTGTGGTAGGTTAATTGAAATACAGTACACAAGTGTCTGGAAAAAACATATAGAATTAGAAAACACAAATTTTGACCTGAAATAGATGAATCTGTCTGTAGTGGGATTACCATGGAATTGGTTTTGCCTATAGTTTTGATGAGGATAATTCTTGAGTACATCATGCTAGTGTAAATATATGCTTTGAACTGTTGGGTCATTATGTATTCAATTTGAAGGCACATGTACCTAATACACAATTTGAAGGTACATGTACCTAATACACAATTTGAAGGCACATGTACCTAATACACAATTTGAAGGTACATGTACATGGAGAATGAACTAACGTTGATGCTGTCATCATGCACATTTGTACCAAACATTTACACTGTAAATAGGGATACGGGAATCATATCTATTTAATTTAATGCTGCTGAAATTATGATCAACTACAAGGGTTAGCGAGTTATTGCTTTACATCGTAGTGTGAATCTTTTACCCATACGCGATGATTTAACTAGTTCAACGTTATTGTATGTATAGAGAATGCTACCATTTTATTTCTAATTATAATGACCAGCTTTACTATCACGAAATATTCAATTTGACTTGGAATTGACACCAATAAATGTTTTCAATTGCACATTTTCAAAGAGACTTTCTTGCTGAGTAGGTTTGGTTGGATGATAAACTACGCCTTCAATTCCTGGATGCTTCATCAAAATCATCTCGAGCAATAATTGACAAGACATCAAAGACTATTCTTGATATTTTCCATGCATTTATTCCCTGGATTGAAAAAGACAAAACTAGTATTGAAAATACAAATGATTTAATCATTCACTGACATCATACAATCAGCTAAAATGTAAAGTGTAATCTCGTTCACTCGTACATGTCTTGGTAGAGCTCTTGTCCAACTCGGATGTATTCTTCTTTCTCGACCACCGTCATCTTCTCAACGATGTCTGGCGTCACATCGTGGTAGGACACCTTGTGGTTCCCCACGCTGACCATTGGAACACTTTCGTCTTCATCATCGCTTTCCATTTCTTCAACGGCTGAAAGGGGAAAACAAACGTGATGGAATGATAAAAAATATTAATGACAAAAAATTATTTCTTTTAGGAATTGTGGTTTAAAACTGCTTTCAAGATTCTTTCACTTAATTAGGCTTTAGAGCCACTTTCAAGATTCTTTCACTTAAATCATGGCTTGTCAGTTTAGTACAGGAAGAAACCTGGTACATCAATAATCTAAATATTGTAGGAAACCTGCAAGCATCGGCTGGTACTGACAGAGCAAGGATTATAACTGCATTGCCACGGTACAGACAGCACATCCTATCATGATAGCGTCATAATGGTAACTTCTCAGAACATTGATGCTGCTCCTGGGATGGGATTTGAACCTCCTTTGGCTCTGAAGTCCAATGTTCTACCATTGCACTAGCACCTGCCCCAATGTTCAAGGACAAATAAATATTTTTGAGTGCGAACTCATGCTCAACTCAAGGTTGTTTTGTTCACAAATTCCCATATAAAATTTGAGCTTGAGCATGAAATTGTAGTAAAAAAGTTTCGTAATCTCAGGGCCAGGACAGATAAATCAGTGGATTGCCATGCCTGTCAGGACTCTAGACTAACATATGCCCCACATACAGGGGCAAGTTAAATTGCACTGCGGGCAACCGATCTTTTAACATCTAGCACCTTTGGTGACTTTGCAACTTGCCCTGACTTGCCCGCAGGGCAAGTAACTCAAAATGTTAGTCTGGAGCCCTGCCTGTATACTTACCAGCGAAGGATTGCCCAGGCTTGGGTGTGTCGTCCTCTGATGAGCTGCTGGAGTTGTCGTCGGTCTTGTCAGGACGTCCGATCACGACTGACTTGGCCTGCTGTTCGTGGACCAGGAGGGCGTGCATCACCTCATCGTTGGCCCCGACTTGGGCGACGTCCTGGAGAGAGCTGCTAGCTTCCTTACCTGCCTCGCCCTGGAATCAGTGTGCCGCAAATATATAAATACAGAATTGTGCATCTGTTAGTTATATTACCTACTATATATTGTGTGACTACCATACAGCACCATATGACTACATCTAACAGTGGGCCATGAATCGTCGTCTTCTTCTTATTAATTATTTTTTTAACTATTATTATTATTATTATTATTACTATTATTATTACTATTATTATTATTATTATTATTATTATTATTATTAGGGCCTGAATGAGCACCTGGGTACCTGGGGCCGAGTCGGGTTTATCAAAGACTTGAGTCCGAACTTAGAAATAGAACACAGGCGGACAAAATTAATATAGGACAGTCACTCCTCTAGATCTATGGAATAAAACCCTGACCGTGGAGTCCATCAGCATCGACGCTCCTTCTACTGTGCTCTGTGACATCCACGTCGGCACTTCCTTCTTCTGTATGGTTTCCTTGTCGTTGTCACTGTCCATGCTGATGGTGATGCTGTTGTCCTGGTAGCCGAAGCGATTGTTCCGAGACAGCTCTCCGCTCCAGACCATGTTGTCTGTGTCCATGCCATGTCTATTTCGTTCAGATGGCGTTCTGAAACATCAGCCGGTCAGTGAGGGAGGACCAGCGAGGGTCAGTGAGCAGGGGAGGACTATTAGTGACCAGCGTGATTTCTGTACGCCGTTGAAATCACGTTGGTTACAAATTTATCCCAAATCGTAATAGATCCACTTTTAGAAAGCAAATTTCGACTGTCAGAGCCAAAATTATCACAGAAAAATCTATGAACCAGGGAATCAAATAAGTATGGCCTAAATAAAAATAATAAATATGAAAGAATTTGGTTTTTTTAAAGCATTTAGATTTTAAAGTCTTTAATTAATCTTTCAATTTTATGGAAAATGTTTACATTTCTTGTTATAACTGAACTGACAAATATCTTTTCATCAATGACACAATCACAGGTTGATGATGGTGCAGTTCACCTTTGAAAACGTACACGGTCATGAATCAGGTTTCCACCAATTATATACGATGTTAAGTCTTTGGATGATATAAATAAATGTACGATAATTTGAGCATTTGTACAAAACATGTGTTACCAATTAAATACGAAGTTTCTTGCAAATAATATACTGAGCCATTAGTATTACCATCAAACAATAACACATTGCAGAATTATCCAGGACAAATTACAAACCTGGGTGTCAAAAGTTTGCTAATATCGACTGGCTCCGGTTCCAGAATCTCTGGAGCGAGTTTGATGTCTTCGCAGTCTCGTAGCAAGTCGTATATAACCTGGATCTGTTCGTTAAACTTCGCCATGGAAGTCCGAGCGTCTTTCTTCGGTATGGAACTCTCGTCCTCCTCCACCTCTGTCTCACAAAATGTACACAACAACGACCCCGTCATGGGGTCGACCAACTGACCCACTTCCAAATCTGTGAACGACTTCATACAGCTCGGACATTTAAACGAAGCCCTGCTTGTGTTATCTCGTTCTTCCAGTTCGATTTTCCTTCGAATGTGATCGAGCTTATACTTCACCATATTGACGAACACGTTGTAGTTAATAAAGTAATAATTGTGCCGCGTCGTCTTGCCTTCCGAATCTGTTTCCACGCGCATTCTGGCTTTGAGGATTTTGTCAACTTTTAAGGAATTGAGGACAGATCGTAGCTGCTTCCTCTCGAATTTCAAGAGTTCCATGATGTCATCTTCCTTGATGCAAGGATTACGGACGAGCATGTCTATCACAATGGATGCTTCCACAGAGTAGAAACCACGGACTATAAGTCGAGTGAGTCTTTTGAGGGAGTCTGGAACTTCGGTAGCAATGTCGCTATCCATATTGTCTCAAACGTATTCCTGGAAAAAGATATTTATAATCACTATGCATTTCATAGTGGAAGTTTGATAGAAACATATATATTTTTCAACCATGTGTAGTTAATAAGCATACAATCACAGGTTATTGATACAACAATTTATTTCATGGTCAAACATATTTTTACCGTAAAGTATGTACATTTGATTTGATTATATAAGTATATTGGGAAACAAGCTACATTTTTCTGCATGTCCCACTGGTTTTCAATATTTTCCTATTTTATGTACTTTTCGACTTGCAACAATAAATACAAACATTTTCATTGAATCACTAAATGAAAACGAAGCAAGGCAAATTTAGGTGTTTCCTCTTTACACTAAGTCTTAAACTTCGAGTTATGTCCCCTTATTGCATTAATATAGTATGAAAAAAAGATAATGACCATTATTTAGGTTTTTACTGGAAGTTAATTATACTGGCGATTCAAGCAAAGTTCCATATCGGTGCGTTCCAGTTAAATGTTGTCTACCATTATACACAGATACAGCTTTTTTAAAGTATTAACATGATTGTATGTATGTCCAGTGAATGTACTTTGCATTTATAGCTAAGAACAAGTCCAAAACGAGGATAAATATCCGAGACTGTACGACTTTATCCTCTTATATCATTAATGATCTTGTGATTTTCAACTAAACTTCAGGTACAGGTGTAAAGCACAATTTGAAACTTCTCATTGAGTGTTTAATTACCAGTGTACTCTCCATTTATTGCTAACAGAAAGAAGGTAAAAGGATATTTCTACAATTTTTGTACAGCTGATCATTCGCTGAATCTAGAACTGAGGATCTGAGAATTTTCAATTACTAAGAATTACTACAATGGACAGACCGTTTAATTTGTTAATATTCCAATCAAAGCGTGATAAACTTGTCAGTGTTGTAAATAATATTGTTGGATGAGGATTCTAATTTTACAGTAAACATGATGAACTTCTAAAATCGAATTTCACAAAACAATGTTTCCATCAGACGCCATGTTTATTACCTCCCTTCGTTATGCAAACTCCTGTCATGACCGCAGAAAGCGATCCCTACCACACTCAACAGGGATGTCCGCAATCGACAAAGTGAAAGTTGTTGTAGTTGGAGATTCTGGTACGAGTGAAACTCATGGCTCTGCACAACAGGAAACTTATTAAATATGGGCAACGCATTAATCGAATTATTTATATCCGATTCTGCATTAACAAATTCAATATGCCACGTCAGCTACCGATATCTTTGAGTTTTATTAGGGCCGTCTGATAACCTAGCTGTTGTTCTGTAGCTAAAAGGTGCCCCGTTTACTATTTTGCTATCTATATGACACCCTTTAGCTACAGAGGATCGCAGTAGTATGCATAAATAAAAGTACGCATCCGATCCAGATGCGCTGGGTTAATCACTACGTGAAAAACGGTGACGAATTTCATTAAAAAAGTACTATGTGAAAAAATACTTTTCTTTCGAAAACTGAGACTATGCCAGTTACGACGAACGTAATATAAAGAACACACGTAGAACTGCTCATTAGCTGCATGAACACTAACAAACATGAACACTAACAAACATGAACACTAACAAACATCACCGTATTTATTGGTTTACAGATTGTAAATATCACAGATCGACTACGGAGCAGACCTTTGGTCACACCTGATGAAAATTTGCAATTTGCTGTCGGCGTGATAGTACAAGTAACCTTATTGAACGGTATATATGCTATTTTCTAGTTTTTGTTTTCATATTGATATAACGTACTCAAAATAATTAATTAACGGCCGGCTTATATGGGCTATTTGTGGATGAGCTTTCTAACACACTATACTCGGCTTGAGAAATTTGGAGCCATTCATGTTGGCTTCTTATTTGAGTTTATGATCGTATGCAATAGCATACATGCATACCGCACAACGTTACAACTTTGTAACTACCAAAGGTTGAAAGATCAACGCCATCGGATACGACGTATAGCCAAAATCCGTTTCACCCCCAGAGCAAACACATCGCTGTTTGACCACTGAAATATCGTGTAAAGCGGTACTTAAATCCACAAATCGCTAAATCCCTCCAGCGGACTATGGTACAGTAAGTGGGTATACATTTCAAGGCGAATATATATCGGACCTGGGGCTCTTTCCACAGTATGATCGTTGCCCTGCTCGTTGGGCTACGATCGTTGCCCTTAGAGTTTAACGTCAGCTGAATTTATTACAACAATACTTGAGAACCTGGGTCAAGTTGCATGACTCTCTTGTAGGCTACAACAGTTGTAGAGACGTCATTTCTCGAAACTCTCGTATCTACGAGAGAGAGAGAGAGAGAGAGAGAGAGAGAGAGAGAGAGAGGGGTGGGGGGATTGTTATTTGTAAGGAGCTGCTGTAGACCTGCCCGTAACTGTTTAAGCTTGGATGAATGCAATGCGTTCATTCCAGCAGAACCATTAAAAACAATATCAACAATATGTCCATACTAAATGCAATCTAATAAAAAATAAATCTTGGTTCGTTTTCGTTAATCTCCAACACCAATCACAGTGGAGAACCTCATCCGGGTAACTGCAGTTACCCACATCTAAGGTGGCGGAAGCAACAAATTACCGATGTGAATTCTCAGGTTTAACTGTTATTTTTTTTTTATATACTAGTATCTACTTACCGAAACTCCAACTCTTAATCGTACAGTTTTTGAAAAACGTTTGGGAATGAGATATTGAGCATTGAAAATCGCGTGTGATACGGGTAACTGATAGTCCCAGTATCATGAGGAAGTGGGTATCTGTTATGATAAGATGAGGGTATCAGGCAGATGTAGAATGCCGTTAAATTTACAAATATGTTGTCTTTGAAACAAAATTAAGCAACTGTCCAACGTTACTTAACTTCGGTGATCAGACGAGAACCGGTGTGTTCAATGTGGTATGGCCATAGATGATAAATAGTAGAAAGATACGAGTGTGTATAGTTGGCCTGCAATTACCAGCATTACACGCACTTATCTATGCTCGATATCTCATTCCCAAATGCTTATTCATAATCTGTATGAACTGTAAGTTTCGGTAAATGGACAAAGTACCGGTTAAACGGGGAAAATCACATCGACAAATACTTTCAATTTGAGCCATACGCCATCTTGGATGCGAGTAACTGCAGTTACCCGCATGCGGTCCTCCCCGGTGACCAATGAAAGTAGCGGGAACGTACAAAGATTAATTTTGCTTTAACACAATAACGAGGAGTATTTTATATTTAGACATTTATTTAGTTACATATACTATATGTGTAACCGTTCTCATGCCGGATACAACAGTAGATGTCGTAAGTTGATTAATACATCAGCATAATATATAATAATAATGTGAAGCATCATAATATTGCGATAGAATATTAATGATGTCAAGAAAGCACCCGGTGCATTTACGAACACTCCTTTCAACAGGTTGTTACCTCCCCTTGTTATTCAGCGTCTCTACTGAAGGAAGCGCCTTATAATATTCAACAAGGAATGGCTGGAACCACCCACAGGCATTTGAAGACGGCCAATTATAATAGAATCTGTAAGAAAAGTCATTGGCCTGCTTCAGACCTGAGAACCACATGTGAACCACCTGTCTGCTGGTTATAATAGACTATTATCTTGCCTTTTATATCATTGGTTCACATGATCTTGATAATATCATGTGTATCCCACTTTATCAATTGAGAAGGAAATATATTTCTGAGAGTGAGTAAAAAAACAAACTCTTTTACCCCTGCACGTGCCCACAGTGTTGTGCACCGTACTCTTTTTATGAAAGTTGCCTCATCTCCTGTGCCTTTTGCCTGTTCGCAATCATGTTTATAATAAATGACTATTATAATGCATTTTCAATAAATGTTTTTATTTTTTTTTACAATATCAGATTGCAACATGTTGACAAGAAATATTTGTTATTATTATTATAGTACACATTTATATAGTGCAAATATCCAGAATAACTGCTCAAATGCACAGTTATGTAGCAGTACTACTAGAGGCATATGTGTTTTTATGTGTCCCGTGCATGGATGGATAAACACACATATACCATAATTACCATAACAATTCGAACCCTCCAATAGTTCGAATACCTAAATTAATCGCCAAAATATTGTTTGTTCAGACCCTAAAAATACAAATATGACCTTTTCTATTTTTAAATCATAATTTTCTAATTATTTGAACACAATAATTTTTGTAAAAACTAATTATGTAGTTATATATAATGTATAAATTTTTTTAAATCCTTCATTTATTTACCCTTTCAGTTACAACCATATTTTGTACCTTAATTTGGTTGTCCCTAACTATATGAACAAAGGTCATTTAAAATTTTCGTATTTTTCTAATAATTCGAACAGCTACAAATTTAATTAAATTCTCCTGTTTGAATTGTTATGGTAATTACGGTATACCCTGCGTGGTACTGCTACAATATATTATTGCATAGGCTATATCCATGCATTTTAGCGAAAAGTTACACACTGTTCTATTGCATGGTCAATTTTGAACCATTTACCTACAACAGCAAAGATGATGAAATGGACAAAGTAGACACATAATCTCAATATATTTTTGTAAAAATAATGAGCTAGAGAACGTCCAGAATATAGTCCAAGGAGTTAAAATAGTTTGACCTACTGCCAAACTTAATTTCCAATCGAGGCACATATCTCATTCAATAATGTAATACTGGAAAGACTTGTTTTAATGGTTTAAAAATAAAAGTTGGATCCAGAGTGATGATAAAAGGGGCACCCCCCCCCCCCCCACAACAACAAAAATAATTTAAAAAATAAAAAATAAAAATAAATAACAACTTCTGGTTTTTTTTGTGGAGAACTTTTTCTTTCGGTCTCCCATACAACCATTTTTTTGCTGGCACACCCCCTTTAAAATCCCTGGATCCATCAATTGCATCATTATAAAATACTTGTACCATATACAGGCATGACACACCATGCAATATAAAATCGTTTACTGACGAGTCAAAATAATTTACAAATACTCAAAGCTATTACATAAACATGATCAAAATTTCAAATTGTATAATATAATTTTTTTGGGAGGTAATGTGGAATGTTGTATATAAAAAGTATTGATTCATGAATGACTGTCCAACCTGAAATTAGACAACTCCCAAATGTCCAACAATTAATAAAAATGAAAATCAGCACTTTTAAAAAAATAAAAAAACAGATGCTGCAAATCTTCAAATAGACAATGCAAGAGAGTTGATACGATCCAACACATTTACTATCAACCTTTGCTACCTACATTCCAAAACCACTCATTAAAAATAGCTTCAGGCTTGCATTTCATGAAATGGTCGTACTGTACTCTGGGCCTAAGTCAGGGCATACACCATTCTTTACCATAGCAGGAAGTGACGTATGCCTTGATTTAGGCTGAAATGCAGACCCAGAGATTAACGAAGTAGTAATATAACTGCTAATTTTAACGTCTGTGGTGGGGGGGTGGGGGAGTGGAAAATAGTTATTGTGAGACCAAATTTCAAAGTTTTGAGACAAATTTTGCCCAAGCCCCACACATGTAGAGACACTACAAGCACCAATTCAGAAAAACCACCAACCATTTTTCTATTAATTTTTTCCCCACAAAATTCCTACTTCACCCAGACTAGAGACTATAACCTCCACCTGTGTCATATTCCACAGAATGATCCTAGTGCTATGACCATCACAACTCCTATATTCTAGTGCTATGACCATCACAACTCCTATATTCTAGTGCTATGACCATCACAACTATATTCTAGTGCTATGACCATCACAACTCCTATATTCTAACATAGACCAGTAGTGCTATGACCATTGTATTTTTATTTTTATTTTTGAATTGGAGTTTAGAGTAGCTTTCAAGATTCTTTCACTTATATCACGACTTGTCAGTTTAGAGCAGGAGGAAACCCGCAACATCCGTAGCGCTGA